>CAKNWT010263821.1:340-11193 GCA_932066315.1 Andricus coriarius
GTTGGTCCAGCTCTCTTGCTTTGCCTTACGTATTGCACCCCTGTATTCATCCCTCATCGTTGTGAATGATATCCATAGTTCAATCGTTTTGCCATTACTGGCACGTCTGAACCTCTTTCTGGTTTCCCGGCTAAGCTCTTGGAGTTTCCCATTCCACCAGTGCCTCCCAGCCTTTCGGACTCTTGTAGGTCGAAAATTACTTTCATAAGTAGCTTTGATGGCTTCCGTGAAAGTGTTGGCTGCCAACTCCAGAGTATCCACGTCACAAATTGACTTGGGAACCTCTGAAAGTGCAAATCTCAGCTCCATGGAAAACTTATCCCAGTCCGTTTTTCTTGGATTTCTGACTTATTTAGGGCCAGCGGGTACAATGGATTCCAATACGAACTCTATCTGTGAGTGATCTGATAGAGTGGGTTCATCTGAGACGCTCCACCTCTTGAGGTTATCTCTAAAACTGCTGGTACAGAGAATGATGACAATGACTTCCTCCCTGACCGAGTTACTGAACGTCGGGGTGTTCCCCGTGTTAAGAATATCTAAATCAGTGGTGATTAGGTATTCCAGTAGGTCATTTCCTCTTGAGTTGATGTCCGTGCTGCCCCACAAAGTATGGTGGGAATTAGAATCGCATCCCAACAGTAGAGAAATACCCCTTACCTTGCAATATTCCACCAGTGTACATACCTCCACTGGTGGGTTAGTTTCGCTGTCATATGGAAAGTAAGCCGATCCCAAAACTAGCCTTCTTATTCCTTTGAGATCCATGGCTATCACCATCAGGTCTCTCGAACATAGCTCAAGCAGCGGGACAGCGTTTAATCCCTTCGTCAGTATGCAGGCCCTTGGTTTGGCCGCCTTGGGGTCCCTGTAACAAAAAAGACCAGCCCCCCCTAAACCCCTTATGGTATCTCGAACTAGCCAAGGTTCTTGGATTAGCGAGATACATGTGTGCCTCGCAGCCATGCCCCTCTGTAAAACTGCGGAGGCGCCTTTGCTGTGATGCAACTTAATCTGGGTAATGGTGAGACCAGGAGCAGTCATTTAGGTCTGCTCCCGATCTTCCTGTGTCTCAACAGGCCCCTCCTGTCCCTGGCCGGCTACCCTAAAGTTGACCTGTCCAAAGTGATAAAAGGGCTTGTTGTCGAGCGCCGCAAGAGCCCTCGTCTGGGACTCAGGAATCTGCACAACTAGGAGATGCTTGGTGCCTCCTGCTGTGTTCTCTTCCCGAGGCCTATCGTGCCTGAATATTCGCCAGGACGTTGTCTTAAGTCAGGGGTTGAAACCCTCCAGCCGTTGGAGTTCCTCAGACGGATCTTCCGATTTACCCGGGAACCACGCCGTAGCTCTCACCATTTTCTGGAGTAACTCAACCCCACCTACCTTAAGCGCTGCACCTTCCCACGGCTTTGTCTCGACCACTGCTTTGAGTAGCCAAGCTTTAGCCGCTAGGTCGGCTGCCACAAATACGAAGACTCCTCCCTGCAGAAGGAGGTCACGAATCTTGGCCATTGATCTGGGGACACTCTTTTGAGCGCCCTCCAGGTAGCCTCCCTGAAGCGCTCATACTGCTTCGTAGTGAGCAATGAGTCCGGGTAATTGCCATCGGCCACCACCATCGTCAGGGGGTCAGTCCTCTGAGCGGCCGTCAGTCCAGCTCCCGACGACTCTCTGTTCGTCGGCTGCTGGGCCGCTTTATGCGGATTCAGATCTTTAGCCACCCCCGGTGGGGTGTCCTCTGAGCCCCTACCTCTCTTCTGGGCCTCAGTGCTGGATGTCGGCACTGTAGCTGCTGACGTACCAGCTCCCGCAACTGCTCTGCTAGCCTGCTGCGCTCGCCTCTTCAGTCTCCTTTTCAGGGAACCGTTGAGCCGTTTCTTTTGTTGGGGGACTGATTGGCCTCTCCCGTTACCATAGCCTCGTTCAGAGGGACCGTCAGTCTCTCAGCTCCCGGGGGAGCTGGGGGTACAGCCGCCACCTGAATTCGGCTTGTCTGAGAGACAGGTGGAGAGGAAAGGGTTATGTTAGACCCTTTAAGGCCCAACCCCTCCCCCCTCCAACTCACTTCCTTCTTCCTTCGTCGATTGTTTTGCGTGATACATGTTGTTCTCACGAGAAGCTAGGGAAATAAAACGTCCGCCCCTGCAGAGCCCCGCATGCAGGGGTAAGACTGAATACTCGGGGAGGTCGTCCGGTGTCCCCGAGAGACCGTTAGGACACCTTCGTAACCCCTAGGAGCCAAAGTGCCATAAGCACGATCACTCTACGCTCATGGCATAGGGGGGTGGTCACATTGAGTGAGACACCCAATGTTCAAGTATCCGCTTGCAGACCACCATAACAAACGGAGGGCTGTTTCTTGGACGCAATGCGGGCCGCAGATCATTCCTGTCCCAATTACAAAGCTGTAAATCGGTCCGTGAGGGGCCTCGACCCAGGGATCCAGAAGGCCCGTGTTAGCTAGGCTCTTTCACCCTTCTACCATACCATAATCACGCATACCAGGAGAGCCCGTTTATAGGGATCCTTTCATTCATATCCATACGCATGCAGGCCGAGGTCCTTTTGACCCCAAAGCACCGCACGCTTAAGCCTCCTCACCAACTACAAGGTGTTACAGCCCCTAGGGGAGGTGGGAGACGATAATATACAATAAAAATATAGGGGGCGGATGTACAATGTTTCAGGAAATTATTATTACGGATTCAACTGAAATGTGTGGCATTGTGGTTCAGAGTCTCCAGAACGTGGGATTTTTCGGGCCCCACCACTTTCCCATCTGGGAGCAACACATACAAACGTAGCGTGTCGGTGAGCCGGCTCTGTTACGCGATGCGTTGGCCAGCCTCGTGCAAAGCTGAAAATGCACGAACATGAGGCACAAGCACGAAGCCGAGACCCGACTTCACTATTCGGTTTCGTCAGCTATTAGGAGGTTTGAGTTGATTTTTTTTTAAACTCACACTTCAAATATACGTAATGAAGTCTTGAGATATTTAATGATTATGTTTTTCAGGAATTCTTTTGGAATGTTTTAAACTATCCGATTCTACAGTTTAATTTTCCATTATTTATGTTTTATTTTTCAATTGATTTTAAATATTGTAAAGTCAGAATAATAATAAATGATAATTATTTTTAATTTATTAAATTAATCAACATATTTACTGTATACTTACCTCTGATACTTACCTTTATTTTCATGGTATTTTAGGCTCTAATCACAATTTTGGGGATTTTAAGAAAAAAATCCAAAAAGTTATTGACTTGACCTCACATGCTTTCTTAATATAGAAAATTTTACAAAACCTTCATTGTCTGAAAATACTTATCTCAACATTACGAAATTTAGTTTTTACAATTTTATTTTTATGTAACTGGAAATTAATTGTAAATAATTGTGAACTAAATTTAACAAAATTTATTTTATAAAGAAATATCGCATAATTTTAAAAGGACAAAACAATTTTTTAAGGTAATTCTTTGTAGTATTTTAATAACTAATGAACATATTCTTACAATATTTTTCCTTGATTCTGTCCTAGTGTCAAACATGGTACAAAAAACTGCCGTGAAATTTGAAATAAAAACTCTACTCTGTACACATTAATTTTAAAAATGGAAAATAATAATACTTTTTATAAATATTCCTAAATGTTATTTGAATATGATACACATTGATATTTATTTTAAAAATTCTTATAAATAGTTGGGCCTTTTATCAATCTTACGCCATGGGCGATGTCGCGGTTTAAATATAAAGATGTAATTTATAGAATCTGAAGAGGATACATAACGAGTAGACCGGGGCTACTTGGTATAACTACGACTCCAGAATTTTTCGCGTCTTTCTGGTAACTTTTTCAGAATCGTTCTATACTTGCTGTTGAAGTGCATATCCTTGGCTATTGATGTGCATTTTTTGGGCAAATAATATTCATTATGTAAATTTTGGCGAGTGTATAACTGAGGTCATGTCCTGTGTCCCAACCTGCCCCGTATACGGGGCACGTTGGGGCAAATAAAACAATGTCAATTTAGAAAGTCTGTAGTTGTTTTTAAAAAGGAAGAAAGTTGGAACAATCACTTTTAAAGACATTTGACTTATTTTTTTATTTTTCCAGTAGTGTTCAAGTATGAAGAAAGCTTTTCGAGTCACTTTAGGTATATCATTTTAAGATTTCATCTTTCTAGATTTTCGGTGTAGACAGGAAAAATTCCAAGTTTAAGCAAAAGTTGAGGCAATAACATAAACCCACAAGCTATGCCTATCGCTACTCTCAACACGTTGAATCTTTTCATCGTCCCAACTTGCCCCGCCACAATCTGTCCCATCCTACCCCGCCACAATCTGTCCCAACCTACCCCGAGCGCATTTTTGGTAAACAACATTCGCAAAAAATTCCAAAATTTAAGGTTAGAAAAAATTATTATACATATATTAAATAAAATAAAAAAATATTCGACACTGGCGGGCCGGCCGAACGTAAGCATTACGCTACAAAGTTTCTTTTTCAGCATTAAAAAATGACAAAATAATGTGGCTCTCATTGCAGTCTGCTAACGGAGGCTTCAAGCGGGCTGCCAACATGCAGGGGCTCGACTTCAATAACAGCCACTTTATTTTTTTATTTTTTAACGCTGAAAAATAAACCTGTTGCAATCACGAGATGACCATTTAACGTAATTTTTAACGTATTATTATGATTGCAACAGTTTACAAATTTATTTTGTTTCTCTTAATAATTATGATGCCATATCACTTTCGCATTACTTTACCATTCCTTTGCCATTAAGCTATAGCGTAATGCTTGCGTTCGGCCGGTCCGCCAGGGGAGGACGATTTAACGAAAACCAACAAAATGAAAAGTTACTCACCACTCTTGCAAATATATATTCAGCAATAATTTACGTGAAACGCAATATTTTGACATCAAAATACACTGGTATATTACGTATCGAGAGCTTCGACCACTGTACAACATATGACGCGATATCTTCAATATTAGTATTAAAATTCTCTTTGTCCCAACTAGCCCCGTGTCCCAACTAGCCCCGGTCTCCCCTACCATTTCAAACATGGTAAAATGGGTATTTTGACGTTTAGTAAGCAGTAAGCTATTTTCAGTTTTATGTCCCACGGAGCTGATAAAGTCCTCTTAAAAAAGTTGCGCCCAATATGGGGTGGACAAACTTTATAGATTGGGACACATTTGTTTTCAATTTTGTTCAGACTCAAAGATATTTTATAATGTTTTAAATAGAAATAGAGCGCACGAACTGAACAGACCTGCAACTGTCATTTAAAAAATGACACCGGCTCCCCGTAGGACCGCGGTAAATCACATTCATGGCCACGTCTCACAACCGTGAGATGGGTGGTCACAGGACATGATGAAATCACAACGACAGGCCGGCGAAACCCTCGTGTGTTTTGAGTACATGAAGCGACCCAACGATGACAGCTTTCTGCATCCATTTCGCAAGTGAATTGACATATTTTTGGCACGCGGGTATGGCTTTAAGGTTACGAACCAGTGATCGTTTCGCACCTCCGAGAGCACATATCACAAGGAAAATTACTTGTACCGAATATTTTGGGTACAGTCTTCGCAGCGATTACGAAAATAGTTCGTTTCTCGAAATCTTGGTGAACAATGTCAGGCCTCGAGTGTGCAACGGAGACTGCTGTCCGAAAATCGTAGTTCCAGAAAATTTGGCACTTTTTGTTTTGGACAATTGACTCTATCTCCCTTATAGCGTTCGGCAGGGCAGGGTCGCGGCCAACACCGTAAGAGCGACAAAGATGGTAATAAAGGACTCTTAGGGCCGCATTATATCTGTAGATGTACGTCGTTCCTACGTGGGTGGGACACCCCGATAGTATGTGTTCCAGGTACTCAGTGTGTGTATGTCACGCTCTGCACCTATCGCTCGGAACTCCTTGACATAAAATGCGGTCACGGTATGCTAAGGTGGAAATGACACCGTCCTGGCATGCGAAAATGAAACCCTCTGTACCTGATTTAAGCCCTGATGATCTGAGGAAAGCAAAAGTTTGATCCTTCGACAAGGACTGTTTTTCTTCATTTTTGTAAACATTTGCGTGTATTTTCTTTTCGAGTAGCTCTTGATGGAATCCTTGAACTTCCGCTTTCTTCACTTCGGCATTCAGAAGTGAAGCATCTAGATGGAGTAATGCACTTCCCTCACTTCTGATGTTAAAATTCAGGCCAAGGGTCTCGCCCGCTTGCTCCTCGGCTTTGTAAAGGAACGCTCCTTTGCCAATCATCTCGTGGTTCCTGATCATTTTTAGGAGAGGGTCTCTGCCATTGGCTACGATATAAGCTGTACTTAGAACAATTCGGTTATGAAGACACTGGAGATTCAGAAGTCCGCGTCCGCCTTGACGGCGTGAAATGTGTAATCGCGGAACTGACGAATTGAGATACAAGCTTTTATGCATATGCATGATCTTACGTGTGGTGACATCAAGGACCTTAAGTTCGTTCCTCGTCCATTGAACCATCCCAACGAGTAGAGTAGAACCGGGACGGCAAGCATGTTAGTCGCAGATATCTTGTTCAACGCTGACAGATTGGAACACCAAATCTGTCGAAGAAGATGCTTGTATCTGCTTCAGAGAGACTCCTTTACTCATGTTACCTTTCCATTCTTCAGATGAATTTTGGCACATTTATCCAATCTAAAGTCCATCCCAATCTCTTTTGTGTACTTCGCGACGATATTTATGGCCGTTCAAAGTTTGCCTTTACCAGAGGCATAAAGCTTCAGGTCATCCATATAAAATACATGAGTGACCTTATGCTCGCGCTGGCTAGTGTCACCACAGAGGTATCCAGAAGAATTTCGTAGTGCGCGAGATAGAGGCAGTTGTGTGATGCAAAAAAGCAAAGGGCTCATGGTATCGCCCTGAAAGACGCCCCTCTGGAAGGTGACGTTGTGTGTTGTCACACGATAATTTCCAGATGAGATAGTAAACCTAGTTTTCCAAAGAGGCATTAATCTCTCTATGCATCTCACTATGTGTGGATGCACCTTCAAGCCTTCCAACAGACAGATAGTAAGTCTATGAGAGGTTGATTCGAAAGCATTCCGGTAGTCAATTCAGGCCATTGACAGGACGCGCTGATGGACTGCAGCGTCTTCGCAGACACACCTGTCAATTAGCTGGACGTAACATCAGTAAAGGAGTCTCTCCGAAGCAGATACAAGCATCTTCTTCGACAGATTTGGTCTTCCAATCTGTCAGCGTTGAACAAGATATCTGCGACTAACATGCTTGCCCGATTCTACTCTACTCGTTTGGGGTGGTTCAATGGACGAAGAACGAACTTAAGGTCCTTGATGTCACCACACATAAGATCATGCATATGCATAAAAGTTTGCATATCAATTCGTCAGTTCCGCGATTGTACATTTCACGCCGTCAAGGCGGACTCGGACTTCTGAATCTCCAGTATCTTCATAACCGAATTGTTCTAAGTACAGCTTATATCGTAGCCAATGGCAGAGATCCTTTCCTAAAAATGGTCAGGAACCACGAGATGAATGGCAAAGGAACGTACCTTTACAAAGCCGAGGAGGAAGCGGCCGAGACCCTTGGCCTGAATTTTAACATCAGAAGTGAGGAAAGTGCATTACTCCATGTAGATGCTTCACTTCTGAAAGCCGAAGTGAAGAAAGCGGAAGTTCAAAAATTCCATCAAGTCTTTGTCGAAGGAGCAAACTTTAGCTTTCCTCAGATCATCAGGGCTTCATTCAGGTACAGAGCGTTTCATTTTCGCATGTCAGGACGGTGTCAATTCCACCTTAGCATACCGTGACCGCATTTTATGTCAAAAAGTTCCGAGCGATAGGTGCAGAGCGTGTCATGCACACACTGAGTACCTGGAACACATACTATTTGGGTTTCCCACCCACGCAGGAACGACGTACATCTACAGACATAATGCGGCCCTAAAAGTCCTTTAATACCATCTTTGTCGCTCTTACGGTGTTGGCGGCGACCTTGCCCTGTCGAACGCTCCAAGGGAGATAGAGTCAATTGCCGAAAACGAGAAGTGCAAAATTTTCTGGAACTACGATTTTCTGACTGCAGTCCCCGTTGCACACTCGAGGCCTGACATTGTTCTCCAAGATTTCGAGAAAGGAACTATTTTCGTGATCGAATTCTCGGCCCCGTCTGAATACAACATCACTGCCAAGGAGAAAGAAAAGGAGGAGAGGTATCAAGACCTTAAGAGGGAGCTGCAAAAGCTGTACCCAAAATATTCGGTACGAGTGATTGTTCTTGTGATAGTTGCTGTCGGAGGTGCGAAACAAGCTATGATGTTTTTGTCAGCTGTTTCCAAAAATTCGATAACGAACATGGTTCGTTTCTCGAAGTCAAGAAGAACTATGTCAGGCCTCGAGTGCGCAGCACAAACAATTGTCGAGAATATGAAGTTCCAGTATATCCGACACTTCTCATTCTCGACAATTGACTCTATTTCCCTAGGAGCGTTTAGCGGAGCGGTATTTGGGCCAAAAATATGCCAAGGCACTTGCAAAATGGATGCACAAAGCTTTCATCCATGGGTCGCCTCGTGTACTCAAAACACACGAGGATTTCGCCGGCCTGTCGTTGTGATTTCTTCATGTCCTGTGACCACCCATCTCACGATTGTGAGACGTGGCCATGAATGTGATTTACCGCGGTCCTACTGGGAGCCGGTGTCATTTTTTATATGGCAGTTGCTCCCAGTGAGCCCCTGCGGTGGTTGTTTAACCTTATTTTTGTAAATTGTATATTAAGTTTGTCTTAAGGACAACCGCAGGATTTCGCTGGGAGCAGGTGCTAATCTGAAAAATTGCACCCGCTCCCAGCAATATCGCCGTAAAATTTCTGCCGTAACCACGTCTCACGACCGTGAGATAGGTGGTTACAGTCTGCGACCAATTCAATACGATGATCCGGCAAAAGTCTCGTGCACCCTGATAACACGCACCGACCCAAGGACAACCGCCTTCTGCATTTTCCCCGCAAGTGTCTTAGCATTTTCTTGACACGCAGGGATGCTTTTCAGGCTATTAACCAGTGAAACCTTGACATCTTTAAGAGCACCGATGATCAACACGATTAGCTTAACGGAATATTCCGGGTATAGCCGTCGCAACTCCCTTATAAGTTCTTTGTACCTCTCTTTCGTTTCATTCTCCTTGGCTATGATGTTTTTGTCAGGTGGTGCCGAAAATTCGATAACGAACATGGTTCGTGTCTCGCAGTCAAGAAGAACAATGTCTGGCCTCGAGTGCGCGACAGAAACAATTGTCGAGAATATGAAGTTCCAGTATATCCGACACTGCTCATTCTCGATAATTGACTCTGTTTCCCTAGGAACGTTTAGCGGAGCGGTATTTGTGCTGATGCCGTAAGAGTGACAGAGATGGTAATGAAGCACTCCTAGTGCCGCATTGTGCTTTTGGATGTAGGTCGTTCCCGCATGAATTGGACAACCAGATAGTATGTGTCCTAGATGCTCGGGGTGTGCATGACACGCTCTGCAGCTATCATCGGGTGATTTAAGGAAAGCAAACGTTAGCTTATACGATATTGATAGATCCTCCACATTTCTGTGGAAGATGCCGTGCATCTTCTTCTCGAGGAGCTCTTCGCGGAATTTTCTCTCCTGTGCTTTCTTAATCCGGGCATTCAGGAGTGAGTACTCGAGATGGATAAGATTTGATGCACTTTGCTCATCCCTGAAATTGAAGTCAAGGCCGAGTGTTACAGCAGCCTCCTCCGCTGCTTTGTAGAGGAACGCCCCTTTGCCCACTTCTTCGTGTTTCCTGACTATTTTAAGAAGATGGTCTTGTCCATTTGCGACTATATGTGCTGTACCCAAAAACCACCTTGACGGCGTGAGATGTAAAGTCGCGGAACAGAAGATTTAAGGTGCATGCTTTTGTTCATGTGCATAACCTTTCGGGACCCAATATCGCGGGATCTGAGCTCGTCCTTCGTCCATGGAACCACTCCAAATGAATAGAGTAGTACCGGGACGGCAAGCATGTTCGTCGCAGATACTTTGTTCCTCGTCGACAGTTCGGGAGACCAAATCCGTCGAATGAGACGTTTGTATCTGCATCGGAGAGTATCCTTTATAGATGTCACGTCCTGAATACGGCTCTGTAGCACGCCCAGGTATGTATAGTTCTCTCCAGCGTCAAGGTGTCGTATAGCGCTTCTGTCGACGAGCTCAGGGTCGTCCGAGATTACATGAAGTATTCCTTTCTTCAGATAAACCTTGGCGCATTTCTCTAACCCGAACTCCATTCCACTTTCTTGAGTGTACTCTTTGACAATGTCTAGAGCTAGATGTAGTTTCTCTTGATTTTTAGCATAGATATTAAGATCATCCATGTAAAATACAAAGCGGCATTAATCTCTCTATGCACCTCACGATTTGTGGATGAACCTTTAAGCTTACCAACAGACAGATGATAAGTCTATGGGAGGTTGAATCATAAGCTTTCCGGTAACACTGGTTTACAAAAAAAAAAAAGGTGATGACTATTTGACAAGACCACTTTATCCTTATGTATTTTGACGCGCTGAATATGAATCCGAGGTCTATTTACCTCCATCACGTCAGGTTCAAGGTCATTTCAAGGTCAAATACAGGAAAAGCCGTGCAATGAACTTCAAAAACCTTTTACATAAGTTTTTGGGGTCTCTGAATATGAATCCGAGGTCTAATTATCTCCATAACGTCAGGTTCAAGGTCATTTTAAGGTCAAATTCAGGAAAAGCCGTGCAATGAACTTCAAAAACCTTTTACATATGTTTT
>CAKNWT010263824.1:614-14218 GCA_932066315.1 Andricus coriarius
GGCAGACAACTTTTTTTTTTGAGTGGGTACTGCAGTTGCGAAATAATTCCCTATTTATAAACAAAAAATTCCGCTTCTTTTTGAGGAATAAATAATAGCCAATTATTTATCAGCGATTCCATATAACCAATAATTAAAATTTATGATTCTTTAAACAAACTCGATGAAATAATTTATTATCTGGCTATTTTCCATCACTTAAACTTTATTTGTTAACTTGATCAACTGTTAATAATTAATTTGTAACTTTTTTAGAAACTTCGATACCGATTAGTTATTGTTAAAAATATCAAGAAATTTCATTTTTTAATTAATTTGGATTAAATAATCATTAATTGTTATTGATTAATGGCAAGAAATGGTTGATAATTTAATTGGCTGTTAATTCCGGGTTGAAAAGTGGAAGTTTTTAGTTCATAAATACATGAGATAATACAAATTTGTTTAAAAAAATTGTTCTTAAAAATAATCACTGTCGATTGTCATTGAAATATCCCTAAAGGTTTCTAAATTAGTTAATAATATTTGCTTACGTTGAAAGAACCAAGCTAGTGTGTCGGAAAATAGCCCAACAGTGCATTTTTTGATTAGGTTTATTTAAATAAGCATCAATTGTTATTAACTGACCAAATATATGATAACTAGGTATCATTGCCGAGTAATTTTTGATCGATTTCGTAGGGAAAACTTTATTTATTACATCATAAATAGCTGATGTCGATAATGAGTCATAAAGGTTGTTTATAAAATCAATAAAAAATCAATAACTTTCATGAGTTCAATATAAGAACTCTTTTTATCTATAAATTGTTGAGATTTAGGGCGAATCATGTGACGAATCGCAGCCAATTCCCTTGAAACATTTTTCGTGCAATTATTCGTATTTTAGTTTTCGAATTCTACGCAATGGGGACCCAATTATTTCTTATTTTTGATAATAATTATCACTAATTTGTTTAAACTATAATATAATTTTCCAATCTCACTTTTCAGGCATCAATTCAGCATTGATGTACTTTAGGAGTATACATATGTTTCTTCAAGATTATAAATTCTAATTTTGAGAACGTTTTTTGACTCTTCTGAAAAATCGTTGATATTGCGTTTCAGCTATTATGGAGATAAACCCATCAAGCTTATTTATTCTCGATCGTCCAGGCGCGAACGAAACGAAAATATCAGCGTAGCCAAAAATGAAGCAAGAGTTCGGTTGGAGTTGAACCGAATCGAAATATGAGTGCGGGCAAAAATGGGTTAGTCCACGCGCTACGGGAAAAAATGAGTTAAATCTTCAACTCTTTTTGCCCGTAGCGCGTGAGCTAATTCGTACTTACGCTAAGAAAGAATCAACCCGCTTTTGCTCCGACTCTTTTCTTACTCCGCTTTTGCTATCAGCCCCTCAATTAGAATATCATCAAGAATTGGTACTAGAGCTTGGTCATTTTTTTCGTGTAGTCTTTTGAAATATTTTTGAAGTTTAAGGCCAAGTTTCCGTATATTCTTTCGAAACTCTGGCATGTTATTCTCGAGCCCAAACGCACTGAATGTTTCCAAACCACCCAGCAACTCGACATCGGCTACTAAGTGCAAAAGGGAATGTACATTGTAAGACAGGAACAGCTGCCCATATAGTACTTCGCATGACCCGAAACAGTGAGAATTGATGTAAGTACGGATGGTGGCAGAGCAGACTAGGGCGCCGATCAGTTTTGGCCACATCAGCTCCGAATTTGTAATATACGTGATAAGAGGCGCATGATGATTGGAATATTTCAAGGACGGCCTAAACCAACAAGCGCATTTTACTTTTACGATCCGTTTGTCCAGGAGATTCTTGATATAAATGCACAGGGTGGAATAGAAATAAGGGGTCGACGAATACCTTTGCATATTCGCTGCTTCATCGCAGATGCACCTGCACGTGCATTTGTATTAAACCACATGGGCCACACTTCCACTCATCCATGTTCCAAATATAAGGTTGAAGGTCATCGATCTACTGCACCAGGACTTCAGTCAACAATTGTTTTTCCGGGCACCGGACATAAAGAGAGAACCAATATAGAGTATGCGAATCTCACTGATGAAGACCACCATAAAGGGAGAAGACCTTTATCTCCGATTTTAGGTTTGGTGTCACGCGTTCCATTCGAGTGTATGCACTAAGTTTGGTTGGGAAATGTGAAGAAAGTTTTAGAGGCAAAAGAGGGCCGAAAGTTTGGTCATCAAAGATTCAATGGTAGGAAATTGGACATTCTTGATTCAAGATTAACATTAGTTGCAGCCTACAAACCTACAGAATTTAATGGACCAACAAGGGCAATAACTGAATTTCACAGTTACGAAGTAACATAATTTAGACAACTTTTGTTATAGTCGGTTCCAAAGGTATAGGCCCCTCACTTTTTTTGCTTGCAACTCGCACAAAAAAAATCTCTGAAATATCTAATAAAAAGAATCTGAAAGCTTAAAGTCTTCCGAATGCAGCGATATGTGCACTTTTGTATTGATGATAAAATCATTCTTACTCAAGAGATATAATTTTAAATATTTCTGACTTAAATCAGTCTGTGCGCGTGACCAATACAGCGGGACAAGTAACAGCAACAAAAGTACCCTTTCTATGACAATAGTAATTCCAAATGGCCGAAACAGATGTGGTTGAATGAAGCAAGGTCGTTTCAACGTCTTGAAGATGCCTTGCTTCTGGAATTACTACTCACTGTTTCGGGCAACTTATTCTCAGGAAGAGTTTCTAACTTTTTGATAATTGTGCGTTTGAATATAATGTGGAGATATTCCCCTCCAGACATTTGTACAATGTGTTGACTTGCTACAACAGTGGGAGTTTTTAATAGAGTTCTCATGTCCTTGGGCAGGAATTTCAAGTTGAAAGGAAACGTGGGCAGAGTTTTTAATATGAAATTTCCTTGGATATGATTTATATTAGTGGCCAAAAATGTATTTTTTAAAGCCCTTTTCTTCAAATCTGCCAGATTTCCCGGAACGTGAACATCCAGGTTCTCGTCTTCACTACTCTCATTATTTTCTTCTTGAATGTTATCCACGTAAACATTATAATAATAATAATAATAAATCTTTATTGAGTTCGTAAAAAAAGAAGGATATGTACATGGCAGTCAGAGATAACATGAGAACCCAAAGGGCGAGGTACAGCTTAAAGCTGCATTCAAACCTAACCCACTTAATATAATTTAAGCTATAAGCTATAATATAATTTAAACTGTAAGTAAACTATAAGTAAACGAGACTTAAAAACTAGGGTTTGAATAAATAGATTATTAGATTATCCCAGTAATAGGGAGAAACAGATTGTGGTACCATAATGTGAAATACTGTAGAACTTATAATACGGAACTTGAAAGTAAAGAAAGACGAGAATCAAATTATATCTATGAAGAGACAACTCAAGTTGCCATGCGATGGCGTTCAGTCGTTTCCTCCCTTACGGTGGGAGTAGAGTAAAAAACCAGCGGGTTTTTTAAGCAATTTAAGAGGTGCGGAGCAGCATAGGAGAAAGTGGATTTCCCTTTCAATGTGTTTACTCGCGGGACATATAGCTTGCCATCGGATCTCATTGCAAGAGATTTTCTAGCTCGCTTATCTTCTACAAATGACAATGTGTCGAATAAATATTCCGGAACGCCCTGCGAGATTCTTGGAAGGCCGGCGTGATATGGTCGTATTTTTTGATTCTGTATGTGAATCTGAGGCACGCGTTTTGCACCCTCTGTATCCTCTCTCTCAGAGTGGCACTCAGGCAAGGGCCATATGTTGTATACGCATAATTAAAAAGGGACAGCACCAAAGACTGACGAAGTAACAGTTTTACCCTGAGTGGAAGGGAGTGACGGTAAGGATATAATTTTCTTAAACGCAGATACGCCCCTTTGATTTTAGTTGTAACATGATCCTCGAAAGTCCAATTGGATTGCATTATAAGACCTAGGTTTTTCGCTTGAGCTACGATGGACAACAAGGTTCCGCCGATCGTAAAGTTAGGCAAGCAAGCATGTTTAAAGTTGCCTATAGGAAGAATAACGGACTTAGCAGGGTTAATAACAAGAGCTCGCTCTTCAGCCCAATTCGCGATAAATTTCAAAGCCAGGGACAGCACTGTAGTACGGGCATCCAGATCTTCCAGCTTACAGCGGACATATACCTGCGTATCATCCGCGTACATATGGATCGTGACTTTCACTTTGTCCCCAGATACGGCCTCCAACATCGACAGGAATTTTATCAAGGGGTCTGGAAGGTCGTTGGTGTAAACAGAGAAAAGAGGCGGACTGAGAACGGCACCCTGTGGCACCCCTTTACTTAATAGTCGTATGGGTGACGATCGGGAGGTTAATGTATCCGATATTTCAACTCGCTGGCTTCTATTCGAGAGAAAGCCACTAAACCAAGACATTTCTTTCCCGGAGATTCCCTCAGATTTTATTTTGGCTAGAAGAAGTTGGTGATCGAGAGTTTCGAACGCCCGAGTTAGATCAAGTAGGGCTAAAATAGTGACCTTCGAACGGTCCAGTGACCAGCCAATCTCGTCTGATACATGGAGCAGGGTTGTAGCCGCCGAGAAACCTTTCCTGAAACCGGACTGGTGAGTTGCGAGGATCCCATTATTCCTTATGTATGGAGAGAGCTGCTGAAGGCAAATTTTTTCCAGGATCTTTGACAGGTAAGGGAGAATATTAATCGGGCGCAAATCCTTGTAGGAAGATGCTCGGTTACATTTTGGAAGAGGGCGGACAATGCCCACCTTCCACGCTGTGGGGAATATCCCTGTCCTCAGAGAGGAGTTCACAATTTCGAGTAAAGCAGGCAAACAAGAGGGGATACAGAGAAGAATCGCGGAGCTATTTATACCATCGGAGCCGGTTGCCGTAGATTTAATTGATTTAACTGCTGCATACAACTGACCGAGATCAACCTCGTGGAATTGAAAAGGATGACGTTCACTTACTTCGGCTGCTTCTAGGAGATCTTGTATTACGTTGACCGAAGCCGTTGCTGTAGGGAGGCTATCAAGAAGAAAGTTGTTGATCTTAGTTGGATCAAGGGGGAGGTCCCCCCAAGAACATATTCCCTGCCCGGACCAGATTCCCGCTTGGTTAACCCTTTCCCAAATTCGCTTTGATGTGGGCCTTTCCGGGAAGCTGGACAAAAATCCGACCTTTTCGCGACGCATGGCCGCCGTTGCGAGGTTGCGGAGGTAAGTATATTTGGCGTGGTTGGGGTCTGTTCTATCCCTTCGCCATTTGGATCGTGCTCTATCTCTGGCTCGCGACATCTTTTTGACCGCATCTGAGAACCAAGGAGGCTTGGGTCTGGCAATCCTGAATTTTCTAAGTGGGCAAAAGGAGTCTATCAATGATAGGACAGTTTGAGAAAAGCAGTTCACCTTGTCGTCCACCGTATTAGCCATTTGTACATTGTCCCAATTCGCCGCTCTTGCCGCCCAATCGAACATATCTAAATCTATTCTCTTGAAATCCCTCCCAAAGCGGAATGTACCCGGTCTACGGACTGTCCCCACATCTAACATGCAGAAACCCAAATCATGGTCGAACGGTTTCGACAATTGAATCACTCCAGAATCCGACGACTGTAATTTTTCACTTATCAAGATTAGATCAATTGTTGAGGAGGAATTATTCGTAGTACGCGTAGGTTCGTCGATAATCTGATTTAGGGAAAAAGAGCTAGCGAGATATTTAAGCTTCACCCAATCAGGTTGCTCCGAGCGAGAGACATCGATATTGAAATCTCCTGTACATAATATGTGGTCCGCTGCATCACTCGCACGAATTAGCACGTCCTCCAAATCGTCGTTCCAAACGGCATTCGACTTAGGACTCCTGTAGACAGCTAACAAACCAATTTTTGTTTTCTTCAGGTGTATTATTATTGCACAGATGTATACAGGGATGTCCTCTGTCAAACACCCCCTGAGAGGCATCGAATCATCGACCAACGAGTCGAACCGCAGGTCGTCTCTAATATAGATAAGTACGCCTCCCCCTCTACGAGCAACAAGGCTCCTTCGGTCCGTTCGTAACACATTAAAGCCATTAATTGCCACCGCCGAACTGGGAATTTGTCTATGGAGCCACGACTCGGAGATAGCTACAATCTCTACACCATATAGGTTAATTAGATCTTTAATATAATATAACTTTGGTAAAAGAGATCTAGCATTAATATGTGCCACACGTAATGATCGTAAATTAGAATTATTAGCTGACGTTTGGTTAAGACCCGGAGGTGAGACATCAAAAACGGTCGCCGAAGAGCTAAGAGGATTAACAGAGAAAGACGACGGTACCAAAATGGGTGCAAAACTGCTGCTACTAGAATTGCGCGAGTTGCTGAAATATAAATTCGACGAGTTTAAGCCAGATAGAGTGTTTAACATACCGGTAGTATCTGGATGTCTTAGAACAGGGCACATATGTTGTGAAGAAGAGCCAGTAGTGTCTGCAAGTCTAAGCTGAGAGTAGTGTAGCGACGAAGAATCAGGCGCATAGCCATTAGTTGTCTGGTTCAGAGAGGCAAGTCAGGACTGGGCTGACGTCGAAGCTGAGCTAAGGTGAGTTTTCAAGAAACTGTCAAGGTCCGCACCCTCTGGGATCCTCACTGGTTTAGATGAAGAATCCTTTACGTTTCTAATCCAGACTGATTTCCTGAAGATCCATGCCTTGCCGTCGAGCAGTCCATAACGTATTTTATCTTTGACTGACTTCAGGCGTAAGTAACAATCCGTTGATTGGTTTCGGTTCACGTGGACAGCCCCTTCCTTCAAGTTGGAATCAATTTCGTGGACCAATGGTAATTTCTTATTTTTTATCTTGGATGAGAGCAGGTTTTGAGCGGGCCCTAGCATTAGAGATCCGAGCGACTATTGGCTTCGGCTGGTTCTGAGCTTTGGATGGAATGCGAAAGACATCCTCAATGTCCCCCTTGAGTAGTTTGGAGCCGGTCAAAACGCCAATTTTCTCTACGATATTCGTGAGATCTTCGTAAGCAGACATTGGAAGACCCGTAATAATGACCTCTCTGTCCCTGATCGTATCTTCCAAGCGGGTAATCCTTACTCCATGTGAGACTTTAATATCTTCGATGGCTGCTTTCTGAGCGGAATTATCTTCGGCTAGCTGTTTTTGTGAAGCTTCAACTTTGGAAATTCTGGAACACACAGACTCAATTTTGTTCAGAAGGTCATCGTTTTGAACTGTAATGGAATGAAGTTTAGCTGAAATCGAAGCCGCATCAGCACTTTGAAGTTTCAAGGTTTCACTTGTACTCGCTCCAATTGCTTCCACTTTATCGAGGCGGTCGCAGATTAGGTTTAGTTTGGCTAGGATCATCGAGGAAACATGATCAGGATCGGCAAGAGGTTGGCTACTGAGGGTAGTAGGAGCAGGATACTGATAACTAATTTGTTCTGTTGGATTTTTTTGATTTTTTGGAGCGGGCTGTGTGGGGGATGTAACCTCCTTCGTTGAAC
The DNA here is from genome assembly GCA_932066315.1 of Andricus coriarius. NCBI lineage: Eukaryota > Metazoa > Arthropoda > Insecta > Hymenoptera > Cynipidae > Andricus > Andricus coriarius. Next base: position 8,146 of record CAKNWT010263824.1, read on the forward strand.
TCATCAGGGAATCCTGATTGATAAGTAAAGTATCCTCCGAAAAAGCATTGCGGTTGGAAGTTTCTAGAGAGCGAGAGTGAAAGACTGATGGGGCCCCTGGGTCCGGGATAACATCACTCGACAAGCAGGAAGAAACTTTGGAAGCCTCATCCGCAAAGCTGAAGCTAGAGTGGCAATGCCCGCAGACCGTAAGAACTTTTTGCTTGTGAGGGAACTCATAAAAATCAGTGCATTTTGTGTGGTAGGCTTCGTTGCAGGATTCACAGAAGATGGCAACTCTTTGAACTAAACCCCCACATGTATAACAAATGGGCTTTAGGGTGGTATGCTTAACGTCAGCTTTCGGCATTGTAAAAATAAATAACGTTTACGTTCCTAAATACACAACGGGGATAATGATCCCTTCACGTAGGCAACCCGATCTACTCCCATGCCAAGTACAGCAGTGCAGTAGTATGTTGGCTCTGCTGCGCTACACTTGTCGGCACAGTGGAAAGTGAAACCAATGGGAAAGAAACGTGACGTCAGCGAGAAACAGAAGAAACACTCACCAAACTTTGGAAGGCAATTTATAAATGACGATGGAAAAGTTTTACTCCAAAGCTCGAACTCTCCATCAGGAAGTAGTCGCCTGCTTCAACACCACCAAAGCACCAATAAAATAGACAATTTAGCCACCGAGAAAATAAAAAATACAGGAGCCGACAAAACAGCTAAACCGCACAGTTCGCCACCTAGCGGAACTCCACCTCCACTTCAACAACTCACCCTCCACTTCATCATCCGTATAACCCTCGTTGGAACTCACAGTTGCCGCATCATCACTGTCATCTTCTGATTCTTGCTCCGAAATTGTTGAATTACTTCGGACATCAAACGATGCAGAACTTTGAATTCCATCATTGTTAGGCTCCTCATCTCGACTATGGTTAGAAGCTGTTTCATTCTCGGATTGTTTATAATAACTGGATAATGCTTATATTAATAATAATGTTTATATTAAAGTCACGAGGCTTTCCATTTTTTTTCTTTCATTGTTGTAAATGATAGGTTGAAGATTATAAAAACCTAACAGATTTCAAATTTTTTATGAAATATTATACAATAAGCTAAAAAATTGTCATGTAATTCAAAATCGTCCTATAAGAATAAAATAGTTTCTGTTTAATTTCTGTTTAATAAAAATAACTAAACATCCACAATGTAAGAGTGTCAAATTTTCAATTTTAAAAGTAATAATTTCAGTTCTTCCATTATGTAATTTTTTCATTTGTAAATACAAATTCTTCAAACAAGAAAAATGTTTAACTCGCGATTTGAAGAATACAAGCTGATCTTAAATTTAACAATATTTCAGTGCCTCGTCGACAAAATATTGTATAGGGAAATCAGTACACGCCTATACTTATTTTCCTGTAATGAATTTCCTGAACGTTTTTCGCGTTTATAAGAATCATTATAAACAAAATTATTTTATTATATATTGGAATCATTCAAGATAATATTATGGAAAAATAATTATTTGAAGAAATAATTGAAAAATATTAAGAAGAATGATACAAAAAGTACCTAACCTGTAAATCAATTAATTCTTTAAATATGTTTACAGTATTTATTCGTATACTTATTTTCCTATAATATTGTCTATAATTAGTCCTATATTTTTTCTATGCTGATAGGAAGTTTATCATAGGTAATTTACTATTGGCATATACTGACTTTTCTGTAATAATTTTCCGTAAGGGCATGAAAGAAATTTAAGAATTAACTTCTATAAATTTTTGTACAAACTGAAACATCATAAGTTGGAAATGTTAAACACTAAACGAATTTTCATAAAAATACATTAATTTTCAACTAACTAGTTACATTTTCAAGCAAATTGTTGAATTTTCGAAACGAAAATAAATATTTTCTGAAAAAAGGCTGAACTTTCAATCCGAGAATATAAATTTAATCATGAAAGTGCATTTTTAACCAATCAGTTGTATTTTAAACAAAATAGTTCAATTTTAAGCTTAAAACATTAATTTCTAATAAAAAGGAAATGTTTAACTAAAAGTATGAACCTTCAACAAAAAATTTAATAATTTTTTTTTGTATTGGTTGATATTTCAACAAAAAAATGGTTGAATTTGAAATATAAAAAGATTTGGATTTAACGAAGAAAAGCGAATTTTCAACAAAATACTTGAATCTTTAACTCTTTGCGGCGCAGTGGTAACCCAGATTACCACCTTTTTTATTCACAACTTTTTCCTCTAGATTCAATGTTTTTGAAGTAATAACAACAATTTCCTTTTGTTATCGTATTTGAAGCATTGTAGAATTAAAAAAAAAATGATGAACGTATTGCATAAAATTATAAATAGTTATAAATAAACAAATTTTGAAAATCGCTCTTTTTTACGAAAGAATTCGGTTTTGAACGACGTATTGAATAAATTGGAATGAAACTTGATACTCCAGGGTTTTTGGGGTCGCTGATTATAAATCCGAATACCAGATTTGCAAAATTCAAAATGGCGGATCCAATATGGCGGACGAATTTTCAAAAAATTGCAAACTTTTCATGAAAGTTGATATCTGGGGGTTTTTGGGGTCGCTGATGTGCACCGCAAAGGGTTAACTAAAAGACGTTACATTTCAACCAAACTATTGCATTTTTAACCAAAAAATATGATATATCTACAGGAAGAGTTTTTAAACCAAAAATGTGAATGTTTAACAAAATAGTTGAATTTTTAACCAAGAAGTTTGACTTTTCAACAAAATTGTGCTGTGTGAGCACCGAAACGTTGGTGAATTAATCCATGCTTTTTTATTGTGATTTGATAGTCATAAAAATTAAAAAGACGAAATAAATAAAAAAGAGAGGGAAGGGGATCTGGTTCGTTGCCTTCTCATTTTTCTTTCCTCTTTTTTATTTTTGTCCAAAGAAACAAATTTTTATTTTGTTTTTAGGAATTGCAATAGGAGCATTTTGTGGTATTTGTCCAAATTTTATCGTTAGATTCTTATTTTATTTTCAGGAATTTATGCATTAAAATTGTTCAACTAAAATTATAAATCTTGAAGCAAAAAATTAAATTTTTAAGACGGCAGTTGAACTTTTAACCAATGAGTTTAACTTTCAACTGAAAAAGATCAATTTTCAACGAAAAATGTAATAGTTGATATTTGAAAAAAAAAAAAATGGATTTAAAATAAAAAAAAGGAGTTTGATTTAACCAAGGAAAATGAATTGTCAGAAAAATACTTGAATCTTTAACTAAAACACGTTACTTTTCAACCAAACATTTGCATTTTTAACCAAAAAAGTTGATATTCTACGAAAAAAAGCTAACTCACGACAAAATACATAAAAAATGTTAAACAAATAGTTCAGTTCTCTACCAAATTGATGAAGTATTGAGCCAAAAAGACGAATTTTCCACAAAACAGTTTAATTTTTAACCAGAAAATTGCATTTTTAAGAAAAAAAAGATAATTTATACAGAAAGAGAATTCAAACTAAAAATATGAATGTTTAACAAAATGATTTAATTTTTAACCGAGAAGAATAACTTTTTAACAAAATAGTTTCATTTCAAGCTTAAAACATTAATTTTTAATTTAAAAAAAAAAAGAAAATTTCAACTAAAATTATGAATCTTTAACGAAAAAATTAAATTTTTAAAACAGCAGTTGAACTTTTAACCAATGAGTTCAACTTTCAACCGAAAAAGATGAAAAAAAAAGATTTTGATTTAACCAAGAAAAACGAATTTCCAACAAAATACTTGAATCTTTAACTAAAACACGTTACTTTTCAACAAAAAAAAAGACTATTTTTCAACAAAATAGTAACAAGAAGTATGACTTTTTAACAAAATTGTTTAATTTCCAACAAAATAATTCAACTTTGAAGCAAATAATACGATTTTTAACTATAAAAGATGAATTCTTAATTAAAAATGTAATATTAGACATTTTAACCGAAATGAATAAACTTTTAACTTACAATTGATAGTTAGATTTTCTTATTGGGTTCTATTAATTCAGTCCGCATATGTGGAAAAACTTGAAAAAGAGAGGAATAGGGGGCCGAGGAAGATACGTACTTTGAAGTCAGCCGTAAATAAAATAGGAATTTTGATGATTTGTAAACTAAAGAATAAGATTTTGAAGGACCGGTATTTATTAAAAAAAAACAGACTCGGTCCGAATAATAAAGTATATTTAAGGAAACGTAATCTTAGGGCTACATGAGAGATGTTAATTGAACGAGATCTCCGAAGCGAATCCCCGAAGCGGAGCCCGATCTCCTGCTTTCTTCCCAGCGCCCTCTCACAGAGAATTACATTATACCGACATATTGGCCAGCGAAAATTTAAATCAATTATGCATGGAAATATCTATAGCCTACAGTTCGGCCATCCTGACTAATGATCGTCCCGATCATCTTTAGCGTTGTCGATTTTTAAGTTCTTTTTATCTTCCCAAGGAATCATCCTATCCGCGCTAAAAACACCAGTAAAGGGCTTCTGGGTTAATTGAAAGCGATCAACATCGCTAATGACATATCGGTCATATCTCAAAGCTTTTTTCACAACATAACGGCCTTTATTTTTCGGCAATAACTTTTGATTTACATTTGGTTCGGTTACGGTATTTGCTAACGTTACGAAGTCTCCGATCTGGTCTTTATGAGGCTTTTTGTGTCTATTATCAAATGCCTTTTTATTTGTCTCTCGCACTTGATCGATTTTAATATCAGCTTTTTCGCGTAATTTACATCGAGATTCCTCAATTACTGTGTCGCTGTGTGCTATATCTAATAACAATCCTCGAAGTTCTTCGTCGGGGAAACCGATTTGATCGGTTCCAAAAAGTAATCGTGCAGGCGAACAACCAATAGAACGATTCATCGTGTTATTAATAACAAATTGTACGTCATTAATTTACAGTCCCCAATCAGTAGGGTTGGCCATTTTTGCCATAGTGAAACGCAAAAACCTATTCACTCGTTCTACTTGACCGTTGCCTCACGGTGTTCCCGAAGCTACAAGAATGTGCAGAATTTCTCGCTCAGATACAAAATCATCAAACTCCTTTGATGTAAAACAGGAACCTCTATCTGATACAATTTTTTTAGGAGCACCATAATGATGAATGTAATTATTAAGTTTTCCTGTCGATTCTTTTGACGTCGTCGACTTCACCGGATACAAAACCACAAATTTCTAATATCCGTCAACTACCAAGAGGATGTGTCTAAAACCAAAAACTGTCTTTTCTAATGGACCAAAATGGTCGATAAAGCAAGCCTCGAATGGCCTTTTCGCTCGATCCCATATGTGCATTTCCCCTTCTTTTTTACCTCACTTAACTGAATAAGTGAGACACTTTAAGCAATTACCAAGGTGTTCTTTAACTTTTGCGCGTAGTCCTGGAAACCAGTACACTCGTAATATTAAATCGACAGTTTTATCTAATCCGGTATGACCCATGTCATCATGGCAAGCACGAATCACGCTACTGACCATGCTCAAAGGAACATAAAACAACAGAGAATCATGGTATTTACGATAAACAATTACGTTACGAGATTCGTACTTGGGACTCTCACACTGCTCTAAAGATTCTCTTATTTCTCGTATTTCAGGGTCAGCTTGCTGCTTGAATATCAATTCCTCTTCAAAACTAATCGGTGCAATGGCATAAATCTCTCGGCTCAACGCGTCGACGTGTCGCATTCGTTCAGAAGGCCTATGCTCAACTTTATATTTATAAGGGCTCAAGACTAGTGCCCATCGTTTTATTCGCGAGTTTATTTCTTTCTTATCTAAGGTCATTTTGAGCGCGTTACAATCAGTATGAATCACAAACGGGATCCCTAATAAATATACTCTAAATCTTTCTAGCGCATACACAATAGCTAGTGTTTCTAATTCGTAACTGTGATAGCGGCTCTCTTCGTCAGATGTGCGTTTACTAAAATAAAGTACAGGGTGCATTTGATTGTCCCTCTGCCGTTGCAACATAATTGCTCCGAAACCCTGAGCACTTGCATCCGTGTGTAATTCCGTAT
>CAKNWT010263828.1:1190-11719 GCA_932066315.1 Andricus coriarius
TCCACGTTTTGAGACCCTCTGAACCCGAAAAACCGGTTTTGTACGAATGTTTCTGTCTGTCTGCCTGCCTGTATGTATGTGGGTGTGTATGTATGTATGTATGTATGTATGTTTGTAGATTTTTAGTCTGTCAGCACGATAACTTTTGAAAGAGTTGACAGATGGCGTAGGGCTTTGGTATTCTCTTCAAGTGTCCTTAAATGAAGGTCAAGTTCGTTAGTCAGCCATTTTGAATGAAAATTCAAAAAGTGACCGCATTTTGAAAATTTTTGAGGCCATTTTTTTCAAAATTTGAAAATTATATTTTCGGTTGTTCATAGTACTCGGAAATTCAAACAATTTATTTTTATGACATTTTTCGATTAAATAAAAATTTTCAGTTACAGCACATTCAAGATCCAAAAGAAGGATCGAAAATTAACATTTTCAGCCAAACAACGCACGACACGAAAAAAAGTCAAACAAAAAAAAAATATTTCTTTTTGCACGCCCTACAAGATTATCATAACGATATTTTGAATTTTCTTGAAAAATCGAAAATTCACATTTTTATTACACAACAAAAATGAAGAATGAAAAATTTAATTTTACAATCTAAATGTGCAAGATACGATAAATGATGATTGAACAAAAATTGTGCACTCAAAAAAGATCTACAAATTTTTTACGGGTTACTTTTTAATAGGATGTGTAGTTTTTGTTTTATTCGTATTTGATTTCATTTTCATCTCGCTTGTGGGTTTTAAAAATCGTTCAAAAATTTATCATTTATGTGTTCCAAAAACGACTTAGATACTTTTTTTCACCACTTTTCAGATAGTTGGAAAAAATCTTTCTGATTGTATGATTTATTAGAAAGATACGGAAATATACGCTGAGGTAAAGAAATTGCCTTCTTCTTTTTATATCAAATACAAATTTAGTCGTTTTTATCTGAAGAACATACAGCATAACATATGGCTGTTGCGAAGCGCGACGACCAAATCGCGCGCCATAAGCGCGCTCAAACTTTTGGGTTTCTATTATACGATCACCAGAAACTAGCGTGGACCGCGAGGTTTACATGATTTTTTAAACAAATATTGAGCGCGAAGCAAGAGTGTCTTGATGAGAATGTGTTCCCTAAGGTCGATAGAATCTGAAGTAAATTAGTTCTTCTTTTTATGTAAAGCTGACATAATTAAACCAAAAGCAGGTCATAACAATATAGGGAGCACACGAAGTTGCGAAAACCTAGAGGAACCGAGCCTTAAGCGTCAGGCAAATGTGTCCGAGTGCGTAGCGCGAGGTGAATACAATATCGAGCGCGAGATCGAACCAGTGCGCGCCCTAGGCACGCGCAAACTTGCGAGCGAAGCGAGCCGCGCGATGAAAATGTGCCCGCAAAGCGGGTAGATTTTTTAAATTTATAACTCGTGTGTTTATAACTTTTTTTCAAATTTCGCATCTACAAAAGTTAAAGTACATATAATCACACATACAGATGTGTGTGTGTGTGTGTGAAGGAGCCTTTAGAGGTTCCTGTACAGGAATATTCCTGTGCACAGACGTAGCACAGGATCCTTTAGAGATATATTTGCTAGTGTCCCACCTGCTCAGGATCCTTCATAGATATTTGAATACCCAGGTTCCTCTACAGGAACGTGCGCAGGTTCCCTCGTAGGATCCGCGGCAGGAACCGGTGTACGATGAACCTGCGTACGTTCATGTACAGAAACCTGTGCAGGAACCACCAAAGGAACCTGTCAGATTTCTGCACAGGTTCCTGTACAGGAATTTTCAGCTGGGCAACTTGACCAACTTATATCAGATAGCGGTTTTAATGTTAATCTGGAAAGATACCCATAAAAAATTTGCCATCTTCCAGTTAAGGCCGAAAGAAAATTATACACCTGTTGCATAATTCCGAAAAAGTCAACAGCTTCAATACTACATTTTGCAGAATCATTTACAGCAAGCTTTGAACTGTGAGGAGAACAAGGACCATAAAATGCTCTAGTGTTGACGTCAAATGTTCTCTTCTGAGAATATTATATTGTTTAATATGAACACGCTTAATATACTCACTTATTACGGGGTTAAGGGGGGAGTATATTTAATTCGTTTTAAAAAAAGCTTTTTTTATATTTTTATATAAATGTACAACATCTCAAGAAGTTCATATCCAAATTTCAAGCAAATCAGAGTATAACTAACGGAGATATGGAGTTTTGAACGACACCTGCTCCGCTTCGGTTTTGTGTCCGGCAGCAGCGCAGAGTGTTGTTAACTGGTAGCTTCTGCGCTCTCCTGTAATCCCTAAATTGCTTTATTTGTCTTTTTCTCGAAACCACGTTTTCAAAGTCGGTGAAGGTTGTAACTCAAAATCTACTGCATGGATTCTTTTGAAATTTGGTATAATATTTCTATACATAATTCATGAGGTAACCTGGTTTAGTTTTTGTAGATATTATAATAATTATTATTAATTTTACCATAACAAATTCGTTGATTTGAAAAAAACGCATTTTGACTCTAAAGTGCTAAAAAAAAAATAACTTAAAAAAAAGGAGCGCCAGCTTACCTCGAGAAACATCTCACCTAACTAACGCACGTTGATTTTTTTATTTCTGGTGATCCAGTGGTCAGTTAGAACCGTCACCGCAAAGTAACTTTTTTTCGAGGCGCCTTCAGAAATTTGCTGCCAACGGCCTATTTATTAATATTTTGTAGTGAAAGTCAGTGAGAATATGTTTGAGATTTTCTATTATTATGTACCGTTTAGAGAAATGAACCAACATTACCCGTATCGCTTAAAAAAATGTTTGAAAATCTGCCTTTTTTTGCCCGAATTAACTATCCTCCCCCCTTAAATTTCGCAATCATTTCAATTTCTTTTAAAAAGTTCCCATTATTAAAAACAAATAGACGATCAGATAATCCACGGAGCCCCTTTAGACCGATTTCTGCAGCTAACACTGCTCTTTCAATACACTGATTCACATTGAAGAGCTTTTTAAACTATTCTAGTGCAAGTCTCAAACAGAAATGAGGTAATTCATAGCCTATGTATGTACCTGCTATGAAACAGTGAAATAGAGTTTCCTAAATTCTAAGTGTTAATTCTAAATGCACAAAATAAATAAGGCCTTCCCTGGGCCAGTGTTCTACTATCTACTGCATCGTAACAGGCCTCTCATAGTGATGAGGGTACAAAACCCAAACTAATAAGCTCCGCCCTACTGCGGCACTACGGAGAAGGAATATAACCTTCAGTAAATCTATACATCACTGTAAAATGCCGATCCTCAAAAGTACTCCAATTTCTTGTGTAGTTTTGAAGTACAACATTTTTGAGACACGAAAACAAATAAAGGCATAATGCAAATTTTCATTGTTCAAACTGAGATGCAACAAATTTCACGCCAATGATTTTCTGTGATTTTGATGTTGGGGTCAAACCCGTGAGCACAAGTTTATCAATCTAGAGGGCGACCACTGCGGTACGAGACTCTTTGTTAGATAGTTAAAACGAATCATTTATGCTCAGCGCATTGCTTAAGCCTCACGTATTCGATTGAATAGGCCAGTCTTTAACAGTATTCGCTCTGATGAATTTGAGCAAATTGGATTTTTACTCCATATCCCGCGAATTAAAATGACTTGGCTTACACTAAAATTAATTCGCGCTTATACATTCAAACGAATTGGCCTCCCTAAAAATTTATTTTCAAATTCATTCGCATAGGATAGATCTGAAGAGAAATGATGTCCTTTTTCACGAATTTACGCAAATTCATACACTGCGCCAATTCGTGTTTGTTGTAAAACAAGATTCGCGGTAGCACCTAGAATATTTTATTCAATTCGCCTCAATCAATTTTTTTTACTGGTTCGGTATAGCTTCAGCGCAACGTCGAAGCAGCATCAGAGTCATGCGCTTACATCCGTTGGCAGCTTAAAAATATTTGTAGCGCTTAACATATTCCATCTTTCCCATAATTAAAAAGTGAAATTGTCTTCTATGTTTTAATTACATTGCTGCCAAAATATACTTGTACACAGTACGCTCAATAAGTCCTTCTCAGTCTTTCGTATACTAGCGTGCCGGGTACTGGTTGAAAGTGGTTTTCAATTAGATTATTTTGTTGTGATTAGAACATTTTCGATTCTTTTACAATAACGATGATTGCCTTTTACTGGGTATGTCTTCTCCAGCTATATTAAGATATCTGCAAGATTGGTAAAGAAAAGTCTTAAGTCGTCGTTGGTTTGCTAAATCGCACCATACAGACGAAATGCGTGATACGTTTGGTGCATTAGTCTTTAATTACTCTTTACGTTAATTACTATAGGAGCTTAAACTAGTCTCAGATAACCACTATAAACGGAGTTGCGATTGGCCCTTGCTTTGAAGTAAGTAATAGTTATAGATTTTCAAGTGATTTCAAAAGAATTAACGGGATTTTTATGGAGTTTCAGAATATTTCGATGGATTTATAGGAATCTGAATAGAAATGTTTGCCAGTGATTGTAAGAGATATGGTGGAGTTTCATGGGAGGTGTAGACCAAATTTCAAGAGTCGTTTTAAGGGTGTTGAAAGTATTTTTTGAAGCCGGTAAGAAAGACTGCATTAAAATAGATTGGAATGAATTCAAATATGGTTGAATTCGCAACGTTTTAAATTCAAATAAATGTCATTTTCTGCCCTAAACTTTTTTATTCATATGGACCTCAAATATTTTCGTCTCAATTCAATCCTGTTAATTCACATGATGATTTAGGCAAAGTATAATTATTAACATATTAATACAGAACAATTCTATTTGACTCAAAGTCAATTCGAGCAATTTCTCCCACGAGCAATTTCACAACATATCGAAATCAAACGAATGTCGTTTGTTTTCATATTTGAAATCATTTGAATACATATCAATGCACATATTCTTAACAGAAAGGTTCGAATATAATTCGCATGAAAGGGGCCCTTATGGCCGGCGGATCATTTCGCTGACCCCAATACCCACGCAAATTCAACTTGTTAAAGCCAAATATCAAGTGCAGAATTTGTTCAAATTTGTTCGACCAAAACTAGAATTTGTGCAACACAGAAAGTACGTGATAACTCAAAAAAACACTGGCGGGGCCAGCGAAACGTTTCGCTGGACCAGACATTATCCAAAATCAACTTTATATGAGCGTATTATTTTCGTCTTAATTTCTTCAAATTTGTGCAACAAACTTCAACCCCTGAAAACTAGCTCCTGTGAGGCAAAAATCATGGTGGCGACAGCGAAATAATTTGCCAGCCCAAAGATTGTCCAAAATCAACTTCATGTGGAAGCATTATTTCCGTTTTAATTTGTTCAGATTTGTAGAATTAACCTCAACCCCTAAAAACTACCCCCTATCTGGCAAACACCATGTTGGGGCCAGTAAAATATTTCGCTAGACCCGATACTGTCCAAAATCAACTATATGTGGGCGCATTATTTTCGCCTTAATTTGTTCACATTTGTGCAACCAGTTTCAACATCTAAAAACTATCCCCTGTGAGGAAAATATCATGGCGGGCCCGGCGAAATATTTCGCCAGCCCCGATATTGCCCAAAATGAACTTTATATGGGCGCATTACTTTCGCCTTAATTTGTTCAAATTTGTACAACCAAATTCAAACCTTAAAAACTACCCCTGCGAGGCAAGTATCATGACAGGCCAGCGAAATATTTTTCCAGCCCCGACAATGTCCAAAAATGAACTTTATATGGGCCTAATATTTTTGCCCTAATTTGTTCAAATTCGTGCAAAGAACTCCAACGCCAGAAAACTACCCCCTATGCGGCAAACACCATGGCGGGGCGAGCGAAATATTTCGCCAGCCCCGACATTGTCCAAAATCAACTTTATGTGGGCGCATTACTTTCGCCTTAATTTGTTCAAATTTTTACAAACAACCTCAATCCCTAAAAACTACCCCTGCGATGCAAGCATCATGACGGGTCAGCGAAATATTTTTCGAGTCCCGACATTGTCCGATATCAACTTTATGTATGCGCATGATTTCCGTCTTAACTTGTTCAAATTCGTGAAACTAACTTAAACCCCTAAAAACTAGCTCCTTTGCGGCAAACACCATGGCGGGTCTAGCCAAATATTTCACCAGCCCTGACATTGTCCAAAATCAACTTTATATGGGCGCATTACTTTCGCCTTAATTTGTTCAAAGGACGCCGCACCAAATACATGGTAAAAAAGGTCCCGGCGGAATTTTCAAAGTTTTTGATGCTTTTTAGTTTATGCTCTCCTGATCAAAAAATCCGTATGGCAAACATTCAAATTATGAACACTTTTTGCGCTACGACGAGTTAAAAGTCAGATTTCGGTACATATTTTTACCTGTGGAGTGGAATATATCACATACTTTTTTCCTCCCTTTGCTTTGCTCTCGTGTAAGTTTATACAGAAAAAGAATTGCACTGACCAACAATGTGATGTAATCGCGTTGGAAGTGATAAGCGCTAAGCGTTTGGGCGATGCCCTAAGCGCTTAGGTAACGCACAAAGCGTTCATGTAATTGCATGTTATCGAGCTTCAAACGCGAAATTCAATTTCTATTATCAAGAGGCGCTTGGCTGTCTCAATCGGTGATACTAATAACTAATTTATAAACGTATAACAAACACTACTTTCGTTTGAAATATTGCATCCCATGATCGTCGCAATGCGCTTAAGTTGAATGGCCAGACAAATGAATCAATACCCAGCGTTGCAATGTGGCACTGATCAACCAGTTTATGTCAAGCCATCTAAAGTACCTTTTACAGAATTCTCCTTTTGTGCCAACGCTTCCATCCTACCTTCAACGCTAAGCGTTTAATAAAAGCACTCAGATGACAAAATAAGCTCCCAGCGTTACTGTTTGGCTTTCATTCGCCACTTTTAATAAATCAGTCTGAAACACCTTATAAGAAATGCTTATCTCGTTCTAACGGTCCTACTTTAACCTCAACGCTAAGCGTTTAAGAAAGCATCCAGACAACAAAATCAACTCCCAGCGTTGCTGTTTGGCTCGGATTAGCCAGTTTAAGGCAAGTAGTCTAAGACACCTTATAAGGAATACTTATGTCGTGCTTACGCTCCCTCTTTAACTTCAAAGCTAAGCGTTTAAAAAATCACCCAGATAACAAAATCAACTCCCAGCGTTGCTGTTTGGCGCTTATCAGCCAGTTCAAGTCGGCAATAATCATTTGATTACGAAAACAGCACCACTGGGGGTTGATTTTGTGATCTACATATGTACATACTTACCTTTTACGCTTAGCGTTGAAGTTAAAGTCGGAGTGTTGGAACGAGATAAGCATTCCTTATTAAGTGGTTTAGACTGCTTGTCTCAAACTGGCGAATCAAAGCCAAACAGCAACGCTAGGAGTTTATCATGTTGTCTGAGTGCTTTTCCTAAACGCTTAGCGTTGAAGGTAGACTGGAAGCAATCTTTTAATTGCAAGTAGCGTTTGTCATACGTTAGCATGCAATTATATGAATGCTTTGTGCGTTGCCTAAGCGCTAAGCGCATAACCCGAACGCCTAGCGCTTATCACTTCCAACGCGATTATATCGCATTGTTCGTCCGTGCAATTCTTTTTCTACATAAACTTGCATAAGAGCAATGCAAAGGATGGAAAAAAAGTATGTGATATATTCCACGCAAAAACTGTTCATAATTTGAGTTTTCGGCATCAGGATTTTTTGATCAGGATAGCATAAACTAAAAAATATCAAAAACTTTGAAAAATGTTACCATGTATTTGTTGCGGGGTCCTTTGTACAACCCAATTCAAACCCTAAAAACTACCCCTGCGGGGCACAGTGGGGCGCAATGACAAAACGATGTTCAGAATAACCTGTATGTCACAATTCTTTATCGATTTTCAATTTTTTTTTCTTCAAAAAATTCAGCATTAAATTCTCAAGAAATCTGTCGAGGCCGATTTTAGAATTTTTATTTGTTTAAATTTTTATAGAGCTGCAAATTGGGAGAAAATGTGGAGTTTTTGAATTTTTATTTTTCTGTGAAAATTTTTCTCAGTGGCATCAGGCCTCTGATTTGATGCTTAGGCGTCGGTTATGAACAAATAATATAAACAAATGCATGATTTAACCAGTTTTTGGCAGAAGCAAACCGAATTTTCTTCCAAGTGTCTTCGGATTTCATTGCCTGTGATGCGCGTTGATGTATTTTTGTCATCTGGTATAATTTGTTAAATTTATCAACAATTATTATAAACAAATACATGATTTAATCAGTTTTAGGCAGAAACGAACTGAATTTTCTTCCGATTATCTTCTAATCTCATTGCTTGTGATACACATTGATATATTTTTGTCATCTGATATAATTTGTTAAATTTATCAACAATTATTAAAACAAATGCATAATTTTAAAATTTTTAGGCAAAAATGAACCGAATTTTCTCCTGATTGTCTTCTACTGTCATTGCGTGCGATGCTCATTGATTTGTTTTCGTTACCTGATTTAATTCATTAACTTCATCAACGAATAATATAAACATGAATCAACAAGTCGATGCTCTGGACATTTCAGTGTACATTTGGTACATTTGGTTCGTTTTTGCCTAAAACTGTTCAAACTATGAATTTGTTTATAATAATTCTTGATAAATTTAACAACTCATATCACATGACACAAATATACCAATGTGCATCACAAGCAATGAAATTCGAAGACAATTGGGAGAAAATTCGGTTCGTTTCTGCCTATAACTGTTCAAATCATGCATTTGTTTATAATAATTGTTGATAAATTTAACAAATTATATCTCATGATACAAATACATCAATGTGCATCAGAGGCAATTGAGATTCAGAGACAATCGGAGGGAAATCCGGTTCGTTTCTGCCTAAAACTGTTCAAATCATGCATTTGTTTATATTATTTGTTGATAAAGTTAACAAATGATATCGGATACCACATTTTCTTGATCACATTGCACTTCGTTGCTCTGAACGAGGGATTTCGATGCATAAGTATACATCATAAAAACATAATCCATCATACTGGATATTTGTTGCAAATATTTGTTTATAACAAATAACTTGACATGTCAACAAATTCTTTTTCTTCCACTGACCCTTGTGCATAAAACCTGAGGCCTGACGTCACTGAGAAATATTTTCACAGAGAATTAAAAAGACAAATACAAAAAATCAACATTTTTTTCGCTATTTGCAGCTCTACGAAAATTCAAACATACAAAAATTCGAAAATAGGCCTCAACATATTTCTTGAGGATTTATTGATGAATTTTTTGAATAAAAAAATTGAAAATCGATTAAGAATTGTGACCTACAGGTTATTTTGAAAATCGTTTTTTCATTTCGCCCTACTGTGCGGGGCAAGCATCATGACGGGCTAGCGAAATATTTTTCCAACCCCGACAATGTCCAAAATCAACGTTACATGAGCGTATTATTTTCGTCTTAATTTGATCAAATTTAAACAACCCACTTCAACCCCTAAAAACTACCTCCTGTGAGGCAAACATCATAGCGGGTCCAACGAAATATTTTACCAGTCCCGATATTATCCAAAATAAACTTTATATGGACGCATTATTTTTGTATGAGTTTGTTCAAATTTGTGCAACAAACCTCAAGCCCTTAAAACTCCCCCGTGTGAGGCGAACATCATGGTGGGGGCAGCGAAATATTTCGCCAGCCCCGACATTGTCCAAAATCAACTTTATATGATAAAATTATTTCCGTCTTAATTTTTACAAATTTGTGCAGCCAACTTCTACCCCTAAGAACTGCCTTCTATGCGGCAAACATGGCGGAGCCAGCAAAATATTTCGTTAGCCCCGGAATTCTCCAAAATCAACTTTATATGGGCGCATTATTTTCGTCTTAATTTGCTCAAATTTGTACAACCAAATATAATCATAAAAACTACCCCCTCCGTGGCAAGCACCACGGCAGACCAGCGAAATATTTTGCAAACCCCGACATTGTCCAATATCAACTTTTTATGGGCGCATTATACTACTCCATGCAAGGGAAACATGGTGGGGCCAGAGAAATATTTCGCCAGCAACGACGTTGTCCAAATTCAACTTTATATGGGCTCCTATTTTCGTCTTAATTTTTTTTAATTTGTGCAACAAACTTCAACCCTCAAACACTAACCCCTATGTGGCAAACATCATGGCGGATCCAGCGCAATATTTCGCCAGCTCCGACAATAAGCAAAATAAACTTTATATTGGCGCATTATTTCCGTCTCAATGTTTTCAAATTTGTGCAACAAACTTCAACCCTTAAAAACTACCCCTTATGCGGCAAACATCATAACGGGACCAACGAAATATTTCGCCAACCCCGCCATTGTCCAAAATCAACTTTATATGGGCCAAATATCTTCGCTTTCATTTTCCTAAATTTGCGCAACCAACTCCAGCCCCTAAAAAATAACCCTCTACGGCAAACATCATGGCAGGGCCTTCAAAACGTTTCTCTGGCACCAACATTATG
>CAKNWT010263846.1:390-12236 GCA_932066315.1 Andricus coriarius
TTGGTGTTTATAACGTTCCAAAATCGCAAAAAAAAAAATGAAATCCCAAAAAACCTAAATCACGACCAAAGTTTTTATCAGAAAAAGCAAAATGATAAAATGTTTCTTTGGTTCAAGCTGAATAAATTTCAGGTTCGACATATTCAACTTTTTTGAAATGTGTACATATGACTTAATTAAAAAAAAAAACATGTTTTTGCATTTTCAAAAAAAAATTGTGATTGAGCAAAAAAATTTATTTTAAATTTTGTAATTTTTTATTATTGTTCACTAGTAAAAGCTGCAATTATAACAAATTCGAAATCAATTTTAAACCAACAGGAAATATTTTGAATTTGAAATCGTTAAATTTTACTGATTTAAAATTTGTTTTCTCACTTTTGCCAAATGCTTCAGTGCTCTTATACTCACATTAAAAATTTCTCAAGTTAGAACATATAACATTGCAGTTGATGAATTTGGAATATTCCATTTCTTAATTAGGTATTTAACTTCGTACATTTCAAATAAAAAGTGTTCGCCTTCTAATACTTACTTAAAAAGCGAGTTTAAAAGTACTATATATTGTGTAACTGTTCAAATTTTATATTGGATAACTTCTGTCTCCAGTTTTCACATTCTCAACATGCTTTAAAATGTTTCAGCTTCAAAAACTTTTTTAAGAGTATTTTTAATTGTTCAGCACTTGAAACGTGTACCTTATTTATTCTTAAATCATTTATTTCAGTGCTATAATTGCTTTAATTAATATTCAATAATGGGTACACTTACTAATTTGAGAGAATTTTCCGAGTAATTCAAATATTGTATTTTCAAATATCGTATATTTAAAAAAAAGGGGGAAGTTTTCTGAGAATAGGGGAAAAAGGGGAAACTAAGAAAAAAATGGGAAAACTGTACACCCTGTGTATATTTATGTGTTAAGTGTATGAAATATGTTTAGATTCATTGCAGAGGAGAGATCTGCCCTGGAAAAAAGTATTCCTGAATTGACAGACGATCCAACGTGGATAATCGATCCTATTGATGGTACAACAAATTTTGTTCACGCCTACCCCGAATCTTGTATTTCGATTGGATTAACAATTGGTAAAGAAGTCGTAATTGGCATAATATACAACCCTGCCAACTGCCATCTTTATACTGCGAAAAAAAATGAAGGAGCTTTTCTCAATGACGTCAGATTAAAAACATCTTCTGTGACTGGTAAATGAATTAAACTTCTCAGAATAAGGTAACTAATTTACCTTTTAAATTTTAAGAGAGCCCTCAGTCTAAATTTGTTTTTGTAGAATTAAAAAAGGCTTTGGTGTCGACAGAAGTAGGACTGATTCACGAAAATGTGAAAAATAGAGATATATATGCTGGTAGACTGGAAGCATTTGCAACGGTAACTCACGGGTAATTATTCAGAACAAACATAAAATAATAAAACAAAAAAAACGGTGGTTAGAAAAATAATCACAAATATAATTTTGGAGAATAATATAAGAATGCTTCTACTTTCAAAATTGAATTTGAATTATAAAATAAAATCGTTCCAATTATTTTCACTTTTTATTACACGATTTTTTAATTAAATGATAGGATTAGAGGAAATGGATCAGCTGCGCTGTCTTTGGCTTACGTTGCCAGAGGGATAATCGATATTTATCAGATGCAAGAATTAAAACCATGGGATGTTGCACCCGCAATATTAATAATACAAGAAGCTGGTGGCGTGGTCACTGATACAAAAGGTAAATCGGAAATTTAAACACATTATTAATACAAAAAATATAACTGAAAGATCGAAAAACTTAATCAGTAAACGATTAAACAAAACCTAGTGTATCTTTAAAAAGTTTAAGAGGCAAAGTTTTTTCCAGGTCAACCTTTCAGTGTAATGAAATCGAAACTAGGAATAATTGCTGCTTCAAATAAACAACTTGCCAAAGAAGTCACCAAACTGATCATCGAAACGGATCTAAAAACTCAACGAAAACGACTCAAAAGAACTGAAAAAGTAAAAACATTACTGTAATCATCATGATATCAGTTTTAACTTATAATTTGACCTAAGAATCAATTGGCAAACGTTAATAAGAATAAAAATACTATTGATATAAACAATGTTTCCCTTCTCAAATTTGACTCTTTCTTCAATTGGAGAATATGTTGTACAGCTAAAGCAAAGTGAGACCTTAAAATTATTTATCATATTTTGAGTTAGCTGTCCGAGTATTCCGGATACAATTGTTTAACTTCTAGACCAACTTTTATGAAGTTGTTAATGACAGCAGATAAGTAGATTATGTTCTATTTGTGGCCTATCCTGAAGTCTTGTACAGTCATTATGAGGGCCGTTATTTTTCACTTTTCGATTTTTTTTGTTCTCACTCCCAAGTTTTGTTCGAATGCTCAAACAAATTATCTCCTCTTTACGACCCCGCACAAAAAGAAGTTAGTCATAATTGGTCGAAGTCCTTTTGGTAAATTTCTTCTAATTTCATAAACTATCAAATAAATGAGTATCAGTAAAATCCACAGAAAAGCATTTTCCATACGTTTTCAGCGAGGTCTTTCGGGTCCTTTAAACAATTTCAATTTCTTTAATCAATGATAACAATAAAATAACTTGTTTAAATAATTTTACAATTAATTAAATAATACGTGTTTATTCAAGTATGTAGTTAACCTAAAAAAAGCAGAAGAAACATTTTATCTCGCCGAATTTTCGGCAGATGTTGATATTTTAAGGTACAACTTTGTTTTCTAAAAACGCTTTCAAATTTTTTTTTAAATTTGAATGTGTTGAAAAAATGTATTTTGTTTTACTGATTTGATGCGTTTTTTATCGGCTGAGAGGCCAAAATGCGTTCTTACCTTCTTCTTATTTGTTTATTTTGACGGCCAGTGGAAATTGAGCGTTAAGATAATTATGCGTTAATCTTTAATAAACATTAACGCTTCATTTCCACCGGCCCACAAAATAAAAAAGGTAAGAACGCACTTTCTTCTCTCTACCGATAAAAAACGCAAAAAATCGGTAAAACAGAATAGATTTTTAAACAATTTCAATTTCTTTAAACATTTAACCCTCCGTCGGCAAGGTGGATTTCACTGACGCGGCTGTACTCGTTACTAGATACTAGTGATGTACAATTACCGACATGCTCGCTTTTGATCGGTCATGACCGAGCACAAGCGAGCTGAATTTCCGCGGGTTATTTGAAATTCTATTCTTTACATGTTAAGATTATTTTATTCAAATTAATTAAATATGTAGACCTTGTAATAATTTTAGCACTTCCAACATTAATTACTTAATTTTATATGACTGGAGTTTCAGATTGAAATACTGCAATCATTTCTGGCAAGTACTTTAAGTAGTATATATGTATTTTTGTATGTCATGTGTTTAGAAATAAGAATATGAATAAATTTAATATTTATTTAACCTTTTATATTTATGTATAACCTTTATACATTTTTTATTAGAGTTGTTAAACGTTTAGAAGACTTAAATGAAATTTAAAATATAATTTCGATTTATAGTAGAATCTACTATTATGCGAGAAAATGGTAAAACTGGTAATACTTTCTTCTTAATAAAATATACTAAGTATATTTTAAATATTTTAAATCACAGTATATACTATATATTAGACTTTTTCTTTGACCTTTGGATCCACCCAATTTTTTACCGTGCAGATGGAGGGTAAAGAGTATTGTTAGAAAATAAAGTAGTACCTAAAAATATTTCAATGTTTCGAAAAATGGCAAATATAAAATATTTAAACAAAATAAAAATGTTTAAACCTTTATGAATATTCTTGGAAAACAACTTAGTACTTAAAAACATTAAGATCTGTCGAAAATTTGGTAAGATAAAATGTTTCTCCTGCTTTTTTTTTGGTTAACTATATACTTGAACAAACACGTATTATTTAAAGTATTTAAACGATTGAATAAATTATTAAAACAAATTATTTTATTATTATTACTGATTAAAGAACGCATAAAACGTCTAGAACATAGTTAATTTCGCGACTTACCTGGAAAAAACGAATCTTTGAACAAATTAAAATTGTTTGAACAATTGAAAATTATTTAATACATGACTGGAAATTCTAAAATTACCGATAACTAGTTATTAATAATAAAAAATTTCAAAAAGCGATAGTAAACCGTAATATTACGTAAAATTCAAATTTGTCACTTATGAGATTTTGTTTGGAGACCCATAAGAGTGGCTTAAAGTCATTCAACCTTAAAATTTATGATTGATTCTTATTTCCAGGCGAATTTGAAGCAACATACTGAATGAATTGATAATCAAAAATCAATAATATGTATTTGCGCCACCCCTAAATATAAACCGATTTGGCTCTAATTTGGAGATAATTTTTTTTGGCATTTCGAACAAAACCGGGGAGTGATTAGCAAATAAATTCTAAAAAATTTCCACCTATATTTGGTAGAATTTTTTTAATAAGAACCAGCCTAGTACGTCCTATATCGAAAGAATGGAGCTGTGTAGTGATTAATAACATTTACAACAAATATAAAACTACGATGATTAAAACGCCTAGTGGAACTGAATTAATCAGCATGAATTCTTTTAAGAAAACGATTAAACGCAATCTGACCTAGGAAATTTCTTTCTCGCGAGCTGCTTATATTTCCTATACAATTAAAATAATTAGCAATACAACAATTATTTATCCCTGTTTTGGACATTGATAACCGACGACTTAAAATTTGTTGGAAAACTGTAATTTTGTAAATCAACTAATGATTCAAGAAATTTAATTTCTATTATCGACTAATTACAATAGCTACACTAAGGAAATTTAAACAAAAAATGTAGCACGAGATAATAAATCGAATTCATTAGAAAAAACCGTGTAATTAATGAATCTTCTTTCAGTTTAAATGTTAATTATTTTAAAAATTGGATTGAATCAATTTACTTTAAATGTTCGTCTAGATTTAAAAAATTTGTTTTGCAACTATGGTACATGCCATTGAAGAACTGTGAATGTAAATGGCAGGTGACGTTTGTGGGGTGTGTCTTTAGAATAAAGAATAAAAATCAACGGTGCAAGATGCAAAATATGGAGCGAATCTGATAATTCTGCTTATAAATGTCCACTGCATACGTAAATGTTTAGAAACATGATTTATAAACGCTTTTCTTACAAAGTAGATATAAGTAGGTACGATTTGAAAAAAAATACAAGAGATAAATATTAATGACTTCATTACAAAAGTTATGCATTCTTATCGTTTGCCTTCATTCAGAATTGAAATGTCTCTTTAAAAAACAGAATCACCATTAAAAATGTTTATTCTGTTGTTATAATTTTTAAATAATCTATAAAAGGTTTTAATCCTCTAATCAAACAAGAATTCAAGAGTTTTACAGAAAAACCCTACCGACAGAAAGTTAGGGTACATTTCCTTTGATCGTTTGAAAGGGACCGTCCATAAATCACGTATCTCTAACAAAAAATGGGGGGGGGGGGGCGTCAGCAAAAATATCACGGGAAATCACTTGGAAGGGTGGAGGGGTTTTTAAGCCGATCACGCGACGTTTTAAATTATAAATTTATTTTGAAAAAAGATGATAAGAGACACAATTTCTAACTAATTAACCTTTTCATGTAAGAAAATTAAATAAAATGTAGCACCAGAGAAAAATATGCTTCCAAACATCAATAATAATTTCGGTTCATTTAGAGACCAATATACAGGGTGTCCAAAAAGTAACGCAACACCTAAATAATTTTCCAGGTAAAATATTTTTCAAAAAGGTCAAGGTCATTCTTGAAGTAACTTTTAACAAGGAATCCAGTGGTGACCTTGAATTTGAACTTGACCTTCAAGGTTATTTTAAGGTCAACTTTGTTTTTTTTTTTAAATGGGAACCCCTATTTTTGTCAACGGAAATCGAACGAGCGGGAAATTTTACGTTCAAAAATGTACTCAGGTCGTGTGTCAAGGGTGACCTTGAACTTCAGCTAAAGGTTATTAGGCTTGACCTAGGTATGGGGCGGGCCCAGTCTGTACTGTTGCGGCTCAGGTGTTTACGAAAAACTTCGAGGTCATTCTTGGAGTAACTTTCACAAGGAATCCAGCGGTGACCTTGACCTTAACCTTCACGGTTATTTCAAGGTCAACTTTTTTTTTTTTTTTTTTTAATTGGGTACCCCTTTTTTTTGACATCAACAATCGAAAGAGCAGAAAATTTCGCGTCTAAACACAAATTTAGGTCATGGGTGAAGGTTGACTTTGAACTTCAGCTGAAGGTTATTAGGCTTGACCCAGGTATGGGGCGGGTCCAATCTGTACTGCTTCGGCTCAGGTGTTTACGAAAAAGGCTTATGTCATTCTTGGTGTAACTTTTAACGAGGACTCCTGTGGTGACCTTTAATTTGACCTGCGAGGTCAAAAACAAAATTTTTTAAGTAAACAAATTGAAAAAATTGAAAAAAAATTAAATTAAAAATTTATTTATTCATTATTTTATCAAATTTTTTGTGAAGAAAGTTAAAACTATACTTTTATCGACTTTTTTATTATTCTTGGGTTTGGTGCTAGCATAACTAGTATTCAATACGCACATTTAAAAAAAAAAAATTTTTATTTGATTTTTTTTCAATTTTTTTACTTAAAAAATGTTGTTTTTGAGCTTGAAGGTCAATTTGAAGGTGAAATTAAAGGTCAACATAGGATTCCTGGTTAAAAGTTACTCCAAGAATGACCTCGACCTTATTCATAAACACCTGAGCCGAAGCAGTACAGATTGGACCCGCCCCAAACCTGGGTCAAGCCTCATAACGTTCAGCTGAAGTTCAAGGTCACCTTTGACACACGACCTGAGTACATGTTTAGACGTAAAATTTCCCGCTCGTTCGATTTCCGTTGTCAAAAATAGGGGTTCCCATTTAAAAAAACAAAGTTGACCTTCAAATAACCGTCAAGGTCAAATTCAAGGTCACCACTGGATTTCTTGTTAAAAGTTACTTCAAGAATGACCTTGACCTTTTTGAAAAATATTTTACCTGGGTAATTATTTAGGTGTTTCGTTACTTTTCGGACACCCTGTATATCAATGAATAAAATCTTACCTCAGACTTGAAATTAGTCAAATAGTCTATTTTCGCAGTAAATTTTTTTAAAGATTTTGTTTTGTAATTTAATGTATTTTTTTCATCCCTAGGATTCTGTTGTTTAATTAATGAAAACTTGTATTTATATTCAATTTAAATTAATAATTGCGAATATTACAATTAAATAAATAAGAAATAATCGTATGCAATAGAAGTTAAATTCAAGTAATTGAACTATTAGGTTCGATAGATACTTTTTAATATTTTAAAATTCATTCTTATTCTTTAACCATTAGTTTAAAAATATTTTTTGTTCAGAATAGGCTTGTTCCTTTGTATGCTTTCTAAATTTTAAAGCTTTATTATTTTCACTACTCAACTTACAAATTAAAATACCGTCAAATATAATCTGAGGTTAGAATGTCGGATACCATAAATGCATTCAGATATTATTTTTTATTTTTCAAAAGCTGTTAAAATGATTAATAAAATCGTTACCAAAAACAAGATCGATTTCATTACTTGATTAAATAGCTTTTGAAAAAAATATCCCAATACACTTATTGTGAAAAATAATTTTTTTCCAAGTAATTAAAAAAATAAAGTTTTGTGCCATGCAGTGTTATTATTTGGCCCTCAGCGTACATACATATTGGATTTCCCCCACTTAACCTAAAATACCTATTCGTAGTTACCATTTAAAAAAGTCCTTTTTAATGTTCCCTGCCACGTTATGTAAATTTTCGTCATTTTAAGAAAAGTCAGGCGATAATAGATAGGGGAGTGGGGTCAGCAATATCATCACGGACAGCCACGTGGGGGAGGGGATCGAAATTTAGCCAAAAACTGATCACGTATTTTTTGGATGACCCCTCAAATTCATACTTCACTTCAAAGACGAATATTTAAGCAAAAACTGAATCTACGCTAAAATTATTTTTATGAATGAGTCAAAAAATACACTCAACTCCCGATATAAGCCCTCTTTCGGGCATGGCTTACCTTGGCGTTGATCCTAAATCGGGGGAATCTAAACGTATACAGGTAGGGCCGCGTGAACCATTTCTGTTTAATATAGACACATGACGCAACCTGGTGCAACTAACGCGCTGAGTGTGCAGCCTTCGAGCTGTTTGTCACGCTTGACTGAGCACATCCTCTCTTTCGACTCCGCGGCTGCTCTCAACACGAAACTGCGGAGGCCATCAGTTCCAGGAATATTGTAATCTTTTGAAATCTTGAGTTCAACTCTTTGCCAAATCTAGCAGTGTTCCTTAAATTTGAAAAAATCGTAAAATCAAGAGTAAATCTTACTCCTTAAATCTAAATCAACAATTACATAATACTTAATCGTACTTTTGATTCAGATTTAAATAGTAGAGTTTTTTCTTGATATCATGATTCTTCCAAATTTTTAAGAACACTTTTCTAGATTTGGCAAAGATAATATATAAATATTTTTAAATATTTTTTGATTCGCCCATTAAAATAATTTTTGCGTAACTAATTTAGCGAGAAATTTTATAATCTTTCAAATGATTCCAGTTACAAAGTTGTACATTCAATTTCTGCACAGATATTCGTCTTTGAAGTGAAGTATGCATTCTCAAACGGTCAAAGCAGATGTATCCAAATTTTTTGTTGGTAGTGTATATATAAACATTTACATTCTTTTTGATAAGTGAAAGTATTATCTTAATTGCAATAATCACCATTACAGGTTCTTTTTTCATCAGTTGGAATTTTATTTTTAATCACGCATGTAACCAAAAATAAGTTCTGTTGACAATCTTTAAATCAAAAATTTTATTTTTTCAAGAATTTTGAATCTAAGTATTTAATTTAATCCCAAAAAATGTCATTTTTCGAATGAGATTATGTTCTTGAAAATTTTGAAAACCACCTTAAGACTTGGAAGAAATAGTATAATAAACTTGAAATGTTCATGACATAGAATTATCAGGTTTAAAAAATGATTTCTTTACCAGAAATAGACTCTTTCCAAGAACAATGTGAAGAGTATTCTCTGGGTCTACATTCCAAGAGTTAAAAGTTGCAGAACTTCTCTGAATGAAATGGCAGAGCATCCTTTGTCTATACCGTAATTATTATGTACATTCAGCCTCATTGTCGTGTACATTTGCAAAAAGGATTTCCACACGCTTTCATGAGACACATTCACTTTATCAAAGATTGTCAGCATTATTATTAAATTAGGCAGGAGTACAATAAAGAATCTCATTCCGTTTACAGTTTAACTCACGTTGCAGATACGACTTAATGTAAGTTTCTGATCTAGCCACATCTGACCTTCATTCACTGTTTTGAAATTAAAATATAATAACGACTCTTACATAAAAGCAAATGATCAACTGAGCAAAATCTTTACCACCAAGTGGTGAGTTCAAAATGAAACACGCCGGTAGATGTTAAAAAGCGAGTGGAGAAAAGTCAGAACTTCAGTTGATGTTTGTTCGGTTTTCTGGGCGGATACCAGATCCTGAGATTTGCATCAGACCGAAACCAAGATGGCAAAAATCGACGAGGACTTGTACTATGATCTGGCCATGGAACTTGTTCGCGATGCCGGAAAAGTAGGTGTCATTAAATATTTTTTAGTGTAAATTACTTTACGATTTCCTGTGTATACATAGTTTTTAATTACGTTAATAAAAATTAATCTCCTGGAAGTTGTAAAAAACTTGTTTGGGTTTATGTAAGTCTGGTCCAATTATAAGAAGAACTTAAAAAAGCAAATTTATATAAAAAAAACCGTTTCAGAAAAAAAAAATTTAAAGGGAAGAAGTGCCATTGTATTTTTTTTAATCCGCTCATCCTCATCGAGATTGCTTAATATTACTGTCACTTTGATACACATTTTTTCATCGTGATAAAGAAATATTTGCAAATACTTTTATTCGAAGTACAAATAGATGTTCGGCAGTAATCGATAAGATAAGATTTCCGTAATTATATAAGAAAGAAATTTTTCTTTGAATTATAAAAGTTCAAATAAAAAAATGTTAATGTCTTGAAATTAATTAATTATATTTTTACAATTCCAAGTGGTTACAATTCCAAGCGGCCTAACTTTTTAAAATCGACAATAAAGTAAGAAGCTTATAAAGTGCAAAATTAGAATATTATTCATTAGTATAATTAGTTATAATTGTATAGACACTAGATGAAACTGCTACTCTCAGTCCTCAATTATAATTAATTTATGAAAATGAATGTGATTTGAAATGTCGTTATTTATATCTCTCCATTAAATACAACATTCTTAGAAAATGTTAGAAAACTAGCTACAATAATTCCTTCAGATACTGCGGGAATCTATTAATGGAAGGAAGACAATTACGGAGAAGCTTTCAAACTGGGATCTGGTTACTGAGTATGATCAAAAGATCGAGGATACAATAATCGGAAGAGTGAAGAAAGAATTTCCTAATCACAAGTTAGTGTGAAAATCCTTGAATGTCATGACTGATGAGATCTCAATCCATGGGAATACATTAATAATTAGCCGAATCTAAGCTTTCTATCTTCCATTTCGTGAGTCATAAAAACACAGTTCATAAACATCATCAGCTGCTTATTAACTTCCGTTCTCAAATACAAAATTTCCAATTTGATCATGCATTGGAGTAAAAGCTTAATTTTCGAACAGATTTATAGCAGAAGAATCTACTGGGAAAAATCTACCAGAACTGACAGATGATCCAACGTGGATCATTGATCCGATCGATGGAACGTTAAACTATGTTCATTCATTTCCACACACGTGTGTCGTAATTGGAATAGCTGTCAAGAAAGAAATGGTCATTGGAATTGTCTACAATCCTATTTTGGAACAACTCTTTACAGCAAGAAAAGGTCAAGGTGCTTTTTTGAATGGAACACCAATCAAAACGTCAAAAGTTCAAGGTACCAAAAACTATGAATTCTAAAATGATTAGATTCAAACTTCTTTTATAAAGAGAATCAAACCGATACTTGATAAAAATAATTTTATACGTTAAATTTAGTTTTTAATTACTTTTTTGATTTTTTAGATTTATCGAAAGCTTTGGTTTGTTTGGAAGTGGGATTCATGAAAGCAGACAGTATGCGAGACCTTACGATTGAAAGGGTTAAAGCTGTTCTCAAAGAAGCGCAAGGGTAAAATGGAAACGTCATCTAACCACCTATTATTTTAATGCTTTTTACATTTCAAAATTTTAAATACGAAAACTTCAAACATCAGAGGGGGAAAATTCAATAGAAAACAAAAAGTTGGCTGAACTATCCACCTATCATTATATTGTGCCATATACATTTATACATTTTATGTCATTACATTTTGTTTAACTGTATTAAAACTGGTGAATCGTGCCACCGTTAATCAAGGACAAATCGGGTAAAAGGAAGTTCTCACGTGAATGTCGATTCTGATCTATTAATCTCTATTGTTTTTCACAGAATCCGAACACTCGGAGTGGCTGCTTTGACTCTGTGCTATGTCGCACTTGGAATCGTCGAAGCGTACCATATCGAAGGTCCGGGAATCTCTACGTGGGACATAGCTGCGGCTTCTTTAATTATCACAGAAGCAGGAGGTGTTGTCTTAGATCGAAAAACTGGTACGATAATATTTCTAAATAAGTTTTTTAGCCCGGCAAAATAAACCTCAAAAATGTTAAATCTAAAATATCCTGAACTTGCAACCCTTACATATTCACCATATTATTTCATTTATAATTAAACAGA
>CAKNWT010263890.1:810-13680 GCA_932066315.1 Andricus coriarius
ATAATAACGCTATTCTATAGCTTGTTTCAACTTGAACCGTGTGTTACTAAGAAGTACCAGTGCATTGCAAAAACCACTGTAAAACAAATAAACTTTAACATGAAAATGAGCTCTTGAAATTGCAGCTATCAATGTCAAGTACTAAACTTAATGCATATTATGACATGCATAAATCAAACAACATTTCGCGAAAAACATTTATGATAAAAATTAGAGTTACAACTTAGTCTAAAGAGTGAAGAAATTTCTTCGTCATTTGTCACAATTTAATATCATAATGAGAAAGGAGGATTAGTGTGAAAAAATTATTACCAATCCCTTCATGGGGGGTACTTGGACAGGGAGAGGAAAAGAAACAACAGATTTAGGGGGTACTTGCATAATGGGAGGGGCTGTGACGAAATGATCACCAATCCCTAGGAAGAAGATACTTGGAGGTGGCGAGTCAAAAAATTATCATCAATTCCTTATGGGAGACAATTAGACCGGGGAACTGTAATAAAATTATCAATCGGCGCTTTGGGGTTATACTTGGAAACGGGAAAAGGTTGTGACAAAATTATTACTAATCCTTTATTGGAAATAACTGGAGAGGAGGAGGGAGTGTAAGCAAATTTGACAAATTCCTTTGGAGAAGGATGTTTAGAAATGGTGAAGAAGTGTAACAAAATCATCATCAATTCATTATGGGGAATTCGAATAAAGGGGTTGTAACAAAATTGTATCATTCTCACCCCGCGAAAGATAATTGCAAGAAATCAAATAGAGGTAATTTTTTTATTTTTGGAATACTGGCAACAAAATGTTGTGACTAGCCAATGGGATTTGATCTCATCAACCGGTGGGTAGTAAAAGTGCAGAAGGCTATTCCTCGAGCTTGTCGCGACTTGGCCTTGGAAACGTGCATCCATTTAAGTTCACGTTCATGCCAGGTATATTATATTTCGTAAGAACGCATTTGCGGTTGTTTACGAAGTTGAAGCGACCTGTAAGAGAAACTGCAAGACCAAGCCACAGTATGCAATGACACCATTTCCAACGCAGTTAAACGTTGGAATTCTTCTTTTGTCTAGGCTACACGGAAGAAATTGCTTGCAGCGAACACTAAAGGTAGCATAATTTTAATACCAACCTAAATAGGTAGCGTTCACCAATTCTATCGTTAAACCTACTTGCCTTTTTGAGTCATTCATATTCAAACTAAATCTATAATTCAATATCATTCGATCTCGAATCCGTCAATAAATCAAAAAAAGAACAAATATTGTTTGTGTACCACAAAGACCGTTACATTCGTTAAAGAAAAGAGGCGGAATATACGATGAAACTCGCCAGGAAGGTCGCAGTTCGAGGAATAAGGATCGTGATTTGGCTATGAATTATTGAACACGCTTGATTTATCATCAAACTATATTAAATCAAATTTAATCAATATGGCTCGCGCCATCATACTAATTAAATTTTTTGCGGACTTGATTAATAAATCTGCTATTCAAAAACTGTCGGAATCTGAAAACTATTCGTTAAACCTATCCTAAATTATCAAATTAATTAAATATGGAAAGCGACGTAAAATCTAGTTCTGCATATAAATTATCTCGAAAAGTTCGAAAGTGCTTAACGAGCCGACATCGGTTCCCATCTCTTTCGAACCAATGGGTAGTCGAGTATTCCGTTGAAATAGAGAAAACCGGTTGAGAACATGGTACGAAAGTGTCCCTAGTAATGGATAACCACGACCGATGATGCACTCGCGTATCTTTCGCATTAATAATGCCGGAATGCATCCGCTGTCTTTTATGAGCACCAATAGACAAGTCGAACTTTCTGGATCGGTTACGGTCCTGAGCTCATCAGAAATACAGAACTTTAGTGAGATGTTTTTATGTAAATATTTGTTTAATCTGCATAAAAAATACCTCCCATAAATCCCCGTATGTCCACAGCCGGCTTTATTAAAAGAACGCGCATTTGTCTGGATATTTGACCATGGATGAGGGAAACTGCAGAACACCTTCCTGCGTACGGCTGGTGGGCTGATGGCCCAAAGTTGATTAGCCCCTGTGATTGCAGAAGCTGCTACTAAAAAACAGCTCATCAGACATGCAGAACTTCAGTAAGATGCTCTTATGTAAATGTTTGTTTCATCTGCATAAAAAATACTATCCATAAATCCCCGTACGTCAAAAACCGGCTTTATTAAAAGAACTCGCATTTGTCTGGATATTTGACCAGGGATAAGGGAAACTTCAGAAAACCTTCCTGTGTACAGTCGGCAGCCCACAGTTGATTAGCCTCCGTGATTGCAGAAGCTACTACTAGAAAACTTAGTTAAAAAAGTTTCCAGACTCGAATCATCTGGATTATGCAAGTAACCATGAGTGGTACGAGTGAAATAGTAGGCGGTATGTACGTCGCGGTTCGGCCAGACTCAAAGTCATTTCCATTGTCTCAGGAGTCTCGTATTCCTGGTACAGTGCGACGCACACATCCCTTCAGGCGGAGTAAGAAAGGGCTGCGTACGTCCTGTCTCATTAATTTTCATTATTTGCTACGTAATACAAAACGCCGGGATCTTCCCCTTAGGGAGCAAGGACCTTGCCAGCATAATTTCAACTTATCACATAAAATTAAATAATTGAAGTTGCGTAGAATCTCCCATTACCTTATGACTATATTTCTTAAACAATTTTTCAAGACTATGGGTTGAAAGGATTGAATGAGCGATATCTCGTCAAGTGAAACCGCTGTTGGCAGCCGATGACAACACTTTCACGCGGTCAAGACCACACACAAAAGCAATCATACTTAAAGTTCAGTGTGTTGGCAAAGAAGCGCTCATTCAGTTTCCTCTTTTGATGATACCCACCAATTCATATGGTAATCGAGCCAAGGGACGTTATTCTGCTTTTATTAAGGACAACGCGCATCTGACCCACTTCGCCTGTCAGTTCTCGCAGCACTGAGATTCGGGATCACTAAGTGACTGAGAATCTAGAACTATAAAGTCTTGACGCATTTCGAACAGCATTTACAATATTCTTTGCAATTCAACAAGATCCATCCGTTATTTCTGGAATATTATGTAAAAGATACGCAGCTGTTGAACAACACAATTTATTATCGTACATAAAAGTGCCAGAGTAAAATACTTTTACCAATGAAGACAATAAATTTGTTTAATACTCTTTAAAGCACATTCCATGCCGAGTTAACAAATCTTCAAAGATGCTCCGTCGCCTCATAAAGATAAATACTTTTTTAAATTACAATGTTATTTATGAAACAAGGTGCATTGAGCTATACCCAGAGTCTTGAGAAGCTATAACGAATTAGAAATACCTTGGATGCCGTGGCGTGAAAGAGGTCCCGAATCCTGCTAACTCCGCGAAAAGTTATGATACTCGACATTGCCCTCGCGGTTGCCTACTCTTTCTCATCTCTTCGTTTCTTTTCCTTTCGGCACGACGCAGCTCCTCTTTTCGAATGGCTAATCGCCGAGCTCATTCCGAAGCTCGTTCGTTGGTGAAACTAAATGAATAGCCATAGTTATTTGGGTGGAAGGGGTGGATGAACCAGGAGAGAGGGCTGTCATAAATTTAAACAACAATTAACATTCAGAGTCGGTCTGTTCCCACAGACCCGTCGCATCGTATCTGTATCGCCCTAAGCGTCTTAGTACAAAGTTCGTTTAATGTGTGCACAACGTTCGTGGAAAAGGTGGATCCGTATAGGTGCCGCCGCTCCGCGCCACGCCGCACCAAAAAACCAAAAGAACCAAGGAGAGAACTGGATGCATCGAGCCGAGGTCACAGGTTAAACTGTTCTCTCAACGCCATTTGGGACTTATTAATCACCACCAACTTGTTCTATTGACTCCAGTTTTGCCTTTCGTTCCACTTTTTCCGCATTGAGATTTCAGTGCAATGAACGATAATACTGACCAACTCTACATCAGAATAGGACTGTTCATTCAGAGTCAACAGTCCGAGGATGGGTTTCATAGAATTCTCCAATCCTTTCTTCCCTGAGTAAACTTTTTCCATTTTTAATATCTACAGCGACCTATTTTTCATTTATCTATCCTCTATCTTTCCTTTTGCTACGTCGACCTCTACTTCTATATATAAATATTTTCTTAACTTCTGACCTATCCTGCATCTCCTTTTTATTTGATTACTTAGATAGTATACACTCAGTTGGAGGAAATGAATAGAGTTTCTATCCATTTAAATTATTTTTAATCTTCAAAAATTAAATGTCAAGAAACCATGTATCCATGTAACTTTAATTATTTATGTTTCATTCTGTAAGTTCTATTTGGTTTCACTAAAATATATTGATTACTTTTAGTATTTCAATAGTTTTTCTTAAAAAAGAGAATTTTCCGGATTCCTATATCTTCTTCAATCTTTAATCACTTCTATTGTTTTGAATACCCGTCTCTCTATCCAAGTCTTCCCCAGCTTATCCACGTCTATTCATTTCTATCTATTTGCTAATCTAAAATCTTGCTTATAATTTGCAATCCCTATCTTCCTATTCACTGATTTATATTGCAGAAAAGACATGTCTATTCTAAAATATGAAAAAGCCTTATTATTTTGAATCCTGGTCTTTCTATCCAAGTTTATCCTCAGTCTATATCATGCAATCTTTTTCTATCTCTTGGATTGAAAAACTGCATAGGCAAACGATAGAAAAGGATTGAAGTGGATAGAGGTCAGATAGATTTTGGATAAAGAGACTAAGATTGGAAAGGATAGATATGATTGTAGAATCTAGATATGTGAAGAAAAATAAAATTATTGCCGATTTAACCATTTCTCTATTCTCAGCATTAGTTCCGAATTGAGTCGATGTATAGCGCTAGGTACAACCTTTTCTTACAAGAGAAATAAATAGCCAAAAATATAAGTTCCATAAGAAAATATGTCGAAAAGATAGACAATTGTGGGCACAAGGGATAGAATCCGGGATAAAAAAATATAGGTAATAGTGAACACGGTGGACAAGCGTATGAAAGACAGAAAAGCGTACTTGGAAGGAATAGAAAATCTCTATCTTTTTCTATCCAAAAATAATACTGCCTAAAATGTTGTGTAGTTCGACACATTTTTTGTAGTCCGGACTTCAAAGTGTATAGTCGTTAAAAAGATGATTTTTTTGAAATAGGTGACAAATAGTTGATAAAAAACATTTTGATGAGTGGAATATCAAAGCCCAATAAAATGTCATCAGTCATGAAAAAGGAAAGAATTCTACAAAAACACTTCCTATTAGGTATGCGCTCGGGTATGCGGTCTATGCGTAAGTAACATAATCGATGGCCGTCAAAAGATGTTCTTTTTCAAAGGAAATGAAAACTGCACGTATTTTCCCGGAATGAAATAAAATTTTTTTGACGAAGTTATGAACATTTTAACTTTTAAAGCTAATGATGTAGATTAATATAGAAAACCACGTGCCATTTCCTGAAGGTTAACATTTGAAAATCCTAGTAGCATAACATTCTGGGTTCTCATCGCTTAGCGAACGTAAACTGAGTACTAAATTCGCTATTTTCTTCCATTTTTTACATAAATCGACTATTCTGAACACTTTTTCTTGTAGCTCCATAAAAAATAACTTTGTTAATACAGTGCAAAATAAAATATGGTGATCGACAAACTGTAACCAGACAACAACAGAAATAAGAACAATTTATTTTCTCACAAAAATGTTAAAGTTGTATAATTAACTGCACAAAATTCTTTATATATCACATCTGCAATCGTGTGGTTAAGTGTATAACCTTTAGATTCATGTTAATTACCGTCATGAAGTACGTAATATTTACACATTATTACGCGCTCATATCAAATGGAATGCCCCACCTGCATTGGTTTAAATAATACCACAGTTTAAACAAAATTTTCAACAACTTTTCGATATTAATCAACCTCATTAGCTTCAGGAGTTAATATATTCATAACTTCGGCAACAACATTTTTTTTTATCAAACCGGTAAAATACGTGTCGTTTTCTTTCCTTTAAAAATGAAAATCGGCAATCGACTGTGTGGACTTAAGCATAGACCGCACGCCTGATTTAAAATTTTTTAGTGAGATTATTTCGTATTTGTTCTATATTTGGAAAGAAAGTTCATCTTTTCACACCTTTTCACGACAATTGGTACCGTGATGACTGTAAGCTCATGCTTTAAACTATTAAAAGTGAACTTTAATGCATTTGCAAATTTGAAGTATTTATTTAGTCTCTTATGATCAGCATATTGGTAGAGTTGGGCAAAAAGGTGTATTTTGGTGTATCCTTGTAGAAGTGCGTGTAGGGTACCAGCCGATAATCAAAAGATGTGTAGTCCAAAATGTAAAACATTTTAGGGTTTGTGATATAATCAATCATTTTTCAATAAAAAAAAGTTGAGACAGTTGATTACTCACTTATAACGTGTACATGTTTGCGTCGAGGAAAAAAAAGAAGACTTGTTTGCTAATCAAAGACTAATCATAGTCAACATGATTAAAAAAGATCTGCCTACAGATCGTTAATTTTCTAACCAGAAACTATGCAACAGTACTTATAAAATGATCATCCACGTCAATCTTGAACATTGGAACTGGCGCGGAGGATCATGAGCGCAAGTGTTCACGAAGGATGCGTGGAAAAGAGGCAACTACTCGGTAATAAAGTCCCTAATAAGCACTTCTCGATAAGATCCGCTGATAATGAGGCTGAGCGAGAAGCGAAGAGTGAGAGGAAGTACTTTGGACGCAGGTTCGCGCGTGTGCGTCTGCGTAAATGTCGTGCGCAAGCGCACGCGCGCATGCGTACCTGTTGCTTCGTATCCACTCATCAGTCCACACACAAACGCTGAACTGGCGCCACGGAAGTGATTTTAATTTGCGCTCTCTACCACGCGGTACATTTTGGCAGATCTGATAACACGGCATGATTTCGAGAACATACTACAAACTCTTTTTCTTCCCTGTAACGAATGAGGAATGTTGTACGGTCTACATAACAAATTGCAATTTAAAGAAAAAACCGAGGTGCTACCAATTCATTGGGACTTTATTCAAATTTCATGTGTTCGACGTTTTAAGAACACACCATCTCAGGCGTAATAATGAGATGAGCATTACCTGGATGACCGCATTAAAGTGCAACAAAAAAAATCGATTATTCCAGCTTCGAAAAATTATCGTCCTAGTAATTCAAATTAAAGTATTCAAGATTTCAAAGCTGATTTTTAAAAATTTAAAGTAATAAAAACTATACTGCAAATTAAGACAGTCCCAGCGGAACTCTTGAGTTCGAAAAATTTTTAATGAAAACTTGACACATTTCAAATTCATTTTTATTCAAGTGAATTTAACTTTAAATTAATTTAAGTTCAAACGATCAATAATATGCATCGGTATATAATGGAAGCCTTCTAATTTTAACAGGTTTATTTATAAGGGCTTCAAAATTAGGAACTATCTCAGAATTTAACATGTAAATTGGTAAAAGATTAAATCAAAGAACTTCAATATTCTTTAATTTGATACTGTAACTCTGAAGGATCTAAAGGTAAACCTTCATTTAACTATTTCAACAAAAAAAAAACAATTAAAATAATATTATTTTAAATTTAGATATTTTTAAATTGAACGATTCTAAACTTCGTTTAAAACTGAACAGTTGTTACATTACAGGGTTGCTAGAAAATCTCATTTTCAAAATTCCCTTAATATCCAATTTTTCATTTTCCCTAGCCGTTATAAAATTTTCTTTCGGGTATAAAAACAACCTTACATCTAGGAGATCAATCATGTTAACGCAAAAAATGTTTATTTCTAAATTTATCTTCAAAACTTTTAGTGTAACAGTTATATAGAATTTTATAAACTTCAACTTCAGTTTATTAAAAATCCCTTAACTCTTTATACGGTCTTCCCTCAGTTTTCCTGTCTATTTTTTAATGCCCTATCTTTCTCAGACTTTCCGGAATTTACCAACCTGTAGAAACCCTGAAATTATACCAGGTGTATAAGCTTAAATCCGCTGTTTGCTCAGAAATGGCGGTAGTGAACATATTTAGCTATAATAGAAACGTCATGCTTTTTTTTGTGTGAGTTCGACACCTGGCTACATAAATCAGTGCACATATTCAGTTTTTTTTATACAACAACATACATTTTTTCTTGAGTACTCATGTCTAGTTTTGTGCCAGAAAAGGAGCATTTGCGGGAAGCTCTACTTTTTTGCTTCAATTTGAAGAAATCGGCTGCCGAATCACATCGAATGCTTGTGAAGGCCTATGGTGACAGTGCTTTATCGGAAACAACTTGCAGAGACTGGTTTCGTCGGTTCAAAGACGGTCATTTTGACTTGAGTGACAAAAAGTGTGAAAATCGGCCCAAAAAAGTTGAGGACCATGAATGACAGGCTCTTTTGGATGAGGACGATACACAAACACAAAAAATGCTTGC
This sequence comes from Andricus coriarius, assembly GCA_932066315.1. NCBI lineage: Eukaryota > Metazoa > Arthropoda > Insecta > Hymenoptera > Cynipidae > Andricus > Andricus coriarius. The sequence continues at coordinate 9,288 of CAKNWT010263890.1, forward strand.
CGAACAGTTAGGTGTTACTCAACCGGCCATTTCCATGCGGTTACATGCCATGGGAAAGATAAAAAAAATGGGAAAATGGGTACCCCATGAATTGAACGATAGGCAGATGGAGCGACGCCAAAACACATGTGAAATCTTGCTTGCTAGACACAAAAGAAAGTCGTTTCTGCATCGTGTGGTGACTGGAGACGAAAAGTGGATTTATTTTGAGAATCCGAAACGAAGAAAATCGTGGGTCGATCCCGGACAACCATCAACTTCTTTCTCAAGACTTAATCGCTTTGGACGCAAGACGATGCTGTGCGTTTGGTGGGATCAGCAGGGTGTCGTCTACTATGAGCTATTAAAACCTGGTGAAACTGTCGATGCTCATCGCTACCACCAACAACTAATCAAATTGCGCCGTGCTTTGCGTGAAAAAAGGCCGGATTATGAAGAAAGACATGAGAAGCTGATTTTTCTTCACGACAACGCCCCATCGCAACGTCAAAAATGGTCCAAAACTACTTGAAAACACTCAACTGGGATGTGCTACCTCATCCCGCTTATTCACCAGACCTGGCCCCTTCTGATTACCACCTGTTTTCTTCGATGGGTCACGCGCTCGCTGAACAACACTTCGATTCGTACGAAGACGTCGGAAAATGGCTTAACGAGTGGTTTGCATCGAAAGATAAAGACTTTTTTTGGCGTGGTATACACAAATTGCCCGAGACATGGGGAAAATGTATAGCAAGCGAGGGAAAATACTTTGAATAAAGTTTATTTTATTTTCTGCAAAAAAACTACTTTCTTTTGCCTAAAAAACAGCGGATTTAAGCTTATACGCCTGGTAATTGTGAAATTAAAACATGTATTATACTGGATATTTTGAAGTCGAATTCTTTTAACTTAAATCGTTTAAAAGTAATAACCCGTGGCCCTATAAGAAGAGGGTTCCATTGCGAATTTTCTGTCCAAACAAAATTAGGTATTGCCTTAAAATATATGTAAGACATTACAGTTCCAAATTATAATCATAATAAATTTATATGCATTCCATCTATTATGTTATATATTTTTTTCTAAACGTTGTCTGATGGTACTTCTTGTCCCACACATGGGATAAAAAGTTCATAGCGGTGGGGTAAAAAGTATCAACTTACATCAAACATTTCTTAATTTTAAATTGCACATAAGGATCTCACAGTCCATAGCAACAAAATAAATAAATGTTTAGACTACTGATATGCTTAGAGACTTATTCATCGTCACTTTCGCAATTAATACAGACGAAAATGTTTGATTACTAGTTCACAACACACTTTTCATGAGCCCAGTTTTTGCATACGTGTCACTAGATCCACTACTCGCCTCGAATTCTTTCAGAATAAGCTCCACAGCTAATGATTGTGAAATAGCGTAATGTTATATATACTCTGGGGTAGAAAGTGCCACTTGGCACTTTTGCCCCCCCCCCCCATCATTCCTATTATTTACAATCAACATTTCAGAAACAATACAAACTATTTTGAACAGTAAGCTACCTGCACTACAAGAATACATATTACATAATTACGCATCAAATTACACCTACTTCATGACAATCGAACGAAAAAATAAGTGTTGGTACCGAAAAGAAAGGGTGGCGATAGAACTCCTTTATGTACATAAAAAAAAAACTTAACCTTAGCCACGATCTCAAAAACAACTTAGTGGCTACCAGCGGCTATCAGGAATTTATGGTGATTCGACCGATCAACGGAAAAATTCAGATCGAGTAACAAATTATTTGTTTTTGTGTTATCGTATGTGGCACTTTTTCCCCACGTAACTTTTGACCCCGCTTTACCCTACTTTTCAAAATTCAACAATATCAGTTGAAAATGAAAAATGCACAAAATAGAGAAATTTAAATACTGTAAGTTTTGCAAATAAAAAATTAGCATTCGAAAGTTTGTACGATTCAGAATTATTAAAAAAAATCATTCAACTAGTTCTAATTATAAATAGTTTAATTTTGAACAACTTCAAGCCGTATGCTCAGACAAAATTTTCTTTGAATGAATGAAAAAAAAATTGGCTCTCAGTCAAAAAAAGTTTCTTTAATGTAAAGGAATTTCTTTCCATTCATTTCTTTGATTTGAAGACATTGTTTTTTGTTCCAATGAAATTTTTTCTTTGATTTAAAATAATTTTTGGTTAAATAAAAAGTGACTTTAAAGAAACGGTTACTTTAATTCAAAGCAAATATTTTTCGGAGTATACAATTTTGAAAACTTTAATGTTAAATTGCTTTATTTGAATACTTTATTTTAATACAATGCAAAAAATTCCGTAAAACATCAGTACAGCCATCATAGTTTGTGAAATAAAAGTTTTCCAAGTAATTCCAAAAGATATCTAAGTTCTAAAATGGATTAAAAAGATAAAATTACAAAAATTTTGAGAATGTATAATTTTTGTTAATAATAATAATAATCTTGCCAAGCCTTTTAACATTCTGAAAGATTCTGTCATTTTATCAATTTATCAAACTTAAAAATGTAGATATTTTTTAGAATTACTTGGCAAACTTTACTGTATTGATTGTACCGATAACTTTTTACTTGGTGGAATTTTTTCTTCATCGATTTTTTTGGTCAGATCCATTAATCTACAACCATATTGCAATAGAAAAATACTGCATTTTATAGCCACAAAATGTAGACATATGTATGTATATTAGATATGTGTGTTTATTGTGCGTTACTGGTAAGGTTCGTATTCAAGATAACTGACTGAGTGAATAAATTGTTAGTCATTACAGGGTTACTCGAGTGTTATCGAGTTTCAGTCGATTCGAGTGTCAGTTACCCACTGAATCCATAATGATCGATAGTTGTTGTAAGGACTGTGATTCGTATCGATCGAAGGGCTCGCATTCACGAAGAGAAACATCACCTTTTCCTGGTGGTCCAAAATTCTTTGCAAACAAACAAAATGATTAAGATAGACCTTAGCACTCATTCTAAAAGAACAATATGAACATGAATTCTATTTTTTTATGCTATGGAATTTCTACATGAATTCTACAATATTTCAAAAGTACTAAAAGCACGAGGAACGAACTCGACCCGATATTTAGCATTCTTTGGACCACGCATCACATTCCTCAGGACAATCCGGGAAGTGAATCAAATATCTAGGTGACTTCTGAATGACTTCTGAGAGGAAGGTTGATCTGGAAGAACTGCCGATTTCTACGCAACCAAGTAGAAATTTGCCCAACGTGTCCGAGCTTTAAAACTTGGCCCTGGTAGCTTCCGGACGTTGCCCCAGGTCAACAACGATATAATCTTCGAGGAATACTTAGTGCACGAAGCGTGGCACCAGGGCTTTAGAATAAAATTCTACAGGAAGTCTCCTCTTAAACCACAATAGTTGAAAACTGGTCTTGATGATCAAAATGAATCCACCCACTCAATCACATGTCAAGTCACGTTTATTTTCTTTGGCACAAAATCTCTTCTAATTTTGCAAGATGATTAGCGGTTCTAACACTTTTTAAGAAATAAAATCATACTTGCAAGAAACAGAGAATGAAACTCCCAACAGTTAAGTATATCCACAAGGTACCTTGTAAGCTAGCGGGTTTACTTGCGCTTCAAGGGCGTGATTTTATCATACCTTGTGGACTTAAATGAATTTCAACTCACTAAAACTCAGAGGAAAATGGCAAGAATCGATGATTTTCTTAGAAGCGGTAACACACAACTCGTTGATGTTCCTAAATGCGGCAATACTCAAATCGTTGAGGTTCTTATATGCGGTAACAAAGAAATGGATTCTTTGTTCTCATTTAGAAAAAGCTCTTAGCCATAAGCTCAGATCAGAGACCGACGAGAAATTGAGGCCTGGTAAAGACAAAGTCATCGTTCTCATGTCAAACCAGGCCCTGGAAGTGGCCTTTGCAGAACTCATGATCTCATATTAGGAATTTTATATATGTTTAGTTTAAAAGCGATTGAATATAAACAGCCACAGCTCGCAGTCCGAGCGAAGAGAGAAACAGGCATGGTCAATGGTAACGAAAACAAAATATCTCGGTTTTAAGAACCATTCCTCGTTCATTTGAAATTAATAATAACTTACTAATTAAACATCTCCTATCGGAATTGATAACCATTATCACAAAAATGGACCCCAAATTCAGTCTAGAAGGTTCCCATGCATCACCTATCGCCCCAGGTGTTTGAAATAAAATTCTACAGCAAATCGAATAGGAATTGATGGCCAGGATCAACAAAATTGACTCCAAATTCAGCCTAAATGGCCCCTGTGCATGGGTTGATGCATCAGGTCCTTATAATAATAATTCACAGTAAGTCTACTAGAAATTGATATTTCTTTATTTTTCTTTATCCTTAGTTTC
>CAKNWT010263974.1:481-13204 GCA_932066315.1 Andricus coriarius
TTTTTTGGGGTGTTCTTATTCTTATAGACTCTCCATGATTCCCCCGATCCGATGATGCAGCTTGAGGGGTTCGGATATGCTTGAATGAAAAGGAGAGAGGATGCTTGGAGAATCGGAGATTCGAGACCGTAGCTGAATCCGGCAGAATTCAGCACCATCGACTCAGTGGCGTAGAGCGTAAAACGTAAATGTGAATGAGGATCGAAAGTACGGACGATCGTGAATGTGATCTCCCAGGGGCGGCTGTAGAATGTAGATTAAACCAGGCTGGCCCTAGATCAGGGAAAACCTGGTAAACAGGGAAATTTGTACATTTTTATCTGAAATTATTTTATTCCGTTTATGTGCCGTGCATAAATTACGTACAGTCTTGTCTTCTTCTAAAATTCCGAATCACATGGCCAACGGCCATACCACGCTGGAAGCACCAGTTCCCGTTAGATCACTGAAGTTAAGCAGTGTTGGGCGCGGTTAGTACTTGGATGGGTGACCGTCTGATACTACTGCGTTGCTGTTGGCGGTCGTGGGTGTGGTGAGCCCATTTACTTACAAAATCCACCTAAAAAACACTACCCGAATCGGGTAGTGTCACGCTTACCCCTAGAGGCTCGCCGAAAGGGAAATAGCTTAATGATATACATACCCCCCACTGTCAGGGTTCGTAAGTTTGGACACCCTCCTCCCCCTATCTCACGTAATTTTTGCCGACTAAATTTTTTTCGTTTTCAACCAGTTGCATTTTTAACCAAAAAAGGTGAAAATTCTACCAAAAGAGATGAATTTTCAAATTAAAATGATGAATTTTCAACCAAGAAGATTATTTTCTACTAAAAAAGGTGAAGTCTCAACAAAATACATCAATTTTTAATCAAATAGTTGAATTTTCAACCAAAAAGATTAATTTTCGACCAAAAAGACAAAACAGGTGAATTTTCTACTAAATTGTTTAATTTTCAATCCGAAAATATGAATCTTTAATTTAAAAAATGAATTTTACAGAAAGTAGTTCAAGTATCAACCAACGAGTTAGATTTTTAAACCAAGAAAATTATTTTTTAACAAAAAATGTAATAGTTAATATTTCAGCAACAAAATTTTTTAATTTTTAATAAAAAACAGTTTCAACAAAGAAAAAAACAATTTTTGACAAAGTATTTGAATCCTCAACTAAAGAGATTAATTTTCAATCAAACAGTTGCATTTTTAACCAAATACATGCATATTCAACCAAATAGTTGAATTTAGTTGAATATTAATCTCTTTGGTTGAAATTTCCTCTTTGTTGGTCAAAAGTGCAAGTGTTTTGCTCAAAATCAACTTTTCTGTTGATTTGAAAATTCTTCTCTTTTGTTGAAAAATTGAATATTTTGTTGAAAAATCCATTTTTTGTTGTTGACAATTAATTTTTTAACGTTTCCATTTTTGGTTTTAAACTTATCTTTTTCATGTTGAACATTCAACTATTTGTTTGAAAATTCATGTATTTTGTTGAAAATTCGTCTTTGCTTTTAATTGATCTCTTCAGGTCGAAATTTCATCTTTTTTTGGTTTGATATATCAACTATCATATTTTTCGATATTATGCAAGGCGTTAAACAATGATGCGTTATGTCTTACTGGCTATTTATCATATTTATGGACAAGTGTCTAAGAATCGCCCTCTTCGACGAAGAAGGTGTAGATCTCGAGACATTAAGGGTACGTGGGTTAGCTTTCACAGACGACAAGGTTGTTATAGCAGAATTAATCGAAGATTTGCAAAGAATGTTGAGTAAACTAAACACAAACATGAAGAGCATGGACCTCAAAATTAACGTAAATAAAAAAAATCATAGTGTTTGAAGGAAAGGGTGAGAAAAAAATGTGCAACATTGTCCTAAATTATGAGAGATTAGAACAAGTTGATAAGTACATATATCTAGGTGGCCTATTCACTAGTGACGGGAAGATAGATGGGGAGTTAGATAGGCACATAAACGAGGGTAAGAAGATTATCGGTAGAGCACGGTCCATTCTCAGAAGTAAAAATATATGAAAAAAAGCTAAAATGGCAATACATAATTCTATATTTGTACCGACTGTGCTATACGGTAGCGAGACATGGACCTATCAATAAAAGAATAAGAGTAAAATAAACGCGATTGGCATGAAACCTCTGCGCACAATATGCGGGAAAAAACTGATGGACAAAGTGAGAAACGAAATAACCCTCAAAGAATGTGGTGCAAACGAGACAATAGTTGACACATAGGAAAGAAATCAGTTAAGATGGTTCGGACATGTTGAAGGAATGAAAGATAAACGACTAACGAAACAAGTGTATAAAGGTAAAGTAAATGGCAGTGTGCCTAGAGACTTGCTGAAAAAATGCATGGACGTGAAGGAAGCTAGAGAAGTATGCCAGGACAGAAGTGTGGCGGCACATGATTTATAAAAAGAATGTCAGTTGAGCGAATGACGCCTGAAACAAAAGACCTTGGTTACAAATGAGCCCGAGTGGGGAACCTCACATAACAACCTTGTGAGGCTCTTCACTTGTGATGATCGCTAGAGAGATTGATCAGCAACCTGGGTCGGTGCAGTGTTGCGGAACGAACGTGTTATTTAAATAAGTAACACGAAAATTTTAGATCAATTACAAAAATCTATACCTCCTTCCCCACATTACTATTTTCCAACCGAGCGTAATAATAATAAGATTAGTTTGTTGTGAATTCATCTGCGTAGGTTGAAAATTCAACTATTTTCTTGAAAATTTAATTATTTTGTTAAAAATTAAACTCTGGTTGAAAATTTAACTGTTTTATTGAAAATTCTTTTTTTTTGGTTGTGATATCAACTATTATACTTTAAATTAATAATTCATCTTTTTGTGAATAATTTAGTTGTCTTTTAAAAAATTCGTCTTTTTGACTGAAAACCCTAACTATTTGGTTAAAAATGTAACTGTTTTATTGAAAATTTAACTATTTTGTTGAAAAGTCATATTTGTGGGTCGAAAATCCGTAATCTTTTTTTGGTCAAAATAAATCAATTTTAAAATTTAAATCTGAAATTGATTTATTCCGTTAGTAAGAGATCATATGTAAAAAATATTATAAGATTAAAATCCTGGGGTTTCAATATTAATGGTCAGGAAAGATGAAAAATTGGTCAGGTAAAATCAAGAAATTTTGAAAATGAAGTTTTGCGGTCACTCTGATTAAACTCTCAGATGATTGAGGTGGAAGGAAGGATAAAAATATGAAGCTGCGAGCAAATTGAAAAGCATTATTTTTTCTATCAGATTGGATGATAGATACGGTATTGATTTCTTGTCTCGAGTTCATGGTACCTAATGAACCTAGTTTCGAATTTGATCATTCGATACGCGACTTGATCTAACATTGAAAACTTCAGAACTCTTTTATAATCAATATTGCTTGAGAAATATCTATAATATGATATATCGTCTTATTGGATCTGAATTCGCAGAATCATACATTGTTCAAAACTTTTTTTTAAACTCACTAACTTTGTAGAAGTCTTCGTGGAAGAAACCTTTGCGAGGCAACTTAGCTAAGTCTTTATCACTTGTTTATCACCTAAGTGATAGTGCCCTATTTTCAAACATTTGCTCGAATTACCAACTCGCAACGCGCTAAGTGTTACAGGATGGCAACTTTGAAGTATGAACTATCCCAGTTCTGCCAGTTTTTGCAGCCTTATTAATACGAGGCAAAACTGTAATTTTTTTACATCTATAGACATGGATGTCTAGTAACCGAGAAACCCGGGAAATCGCCAGGAATTAAAATATATCCGGGAATAAAAATTCAGGGGTGTGTGCTTACCTAGAAATGCCAGGGAATTTTGTTGGTCAGGGTCAGGGAGTCAAAGTACTTTTTCGAGCATGCTTAAGTTTGTTTTAACAATTGTAGTATTAAATTAAATACAGATGTTTTTTCATTTGTAAAAGTAAATTTATAATACTAGATTTATACTTATTTGATTCACATATCTTTTTGTAACTGTCACAAATCTCAGGAAAATATACTTTATTGAAAATGTTAATATGTTAAATATGCACTGAATTTTAAGTACCTATGAAAATAAAAATAAAAATTTGTTTTTATTATTCATCAAAATCATGGATTTTAGCAACATATTTAAAAATTCAATTATTTTTATTTTTATTATATGATTAACTTGTTTAATTATTCGATAATGCTAATGCGTGTTTATTTAAGAATATCCTGCAAATATAAAGTTCCTAAAAGCTTGTACCATTACGAATACCATTACGAAATTCCTTGTCCTTTTATAACGTTACTTTCATAAATTAAGAAACATCTTTGTTTAATTTTATAAATAAAAAGTACCGTTTCTAAGTATGTAGTTAAATATTTATAAGGGCTGAAAATAAATATTTTTTGCAACAACCACCTTGAAAGTGAGGACTTCCATCCCTCTAAATGATATGCAAAGAGCTTCAATCCGAAAAACTGTGCGAGAATAATAATGGCGCATGCGCACTGTAGAAATAAGAAACTTTTTACACTTTCGAAATAAAAATATTCCTAAAAATTCTTTAAGGCCATGTAACGAGTATAACAGCTGATCAAGTCAGTCCTCAGATCAATATTTTGTCACCCATATTTAAAAATAAAAGTTAAAATAACGCGGAAATATTGTCGGAAAATATTAATAAATATTAAAGGACCGTTTGTGGCAAGGCACAGAGTTGGGGAAAGAAAAAAGTTTATTCATGAAAATCATAAATATCGACCCATGCAATCTGTTTTACCCACAGAACAGTGGAAGTTGTCTGCTTGCTGCGATAGTGCTGCTCTGAGAGAGCGAATACGTACGCCAGGCTAACTAAACATATAAATTTGTTTATTTGCATTTCAAGTGCAAACATTTGTTTTTGCACTATTTGTGTACAAGGTTTGTGACCAGTTTTTATGTTTTGGTCCACTTTTATCAATATGAACCACATAACTAGCCCATTGGCAAAATTTAAAATTTCTTGCGTATTCTGCAGCCCGGTCGGTATGTTTTTCAATTAGTGATTGAAAAATTTTTTTTTTCACAATTATAAATATTTTGGACCTAAGCCGCATTCCTTCGAGCCTTGTAATTAGCGTGCTAAAATTTCAAAACGATATCTCATTGCGTGTGGACGTAAGTTTACAATGGAAAGTATCGAAAACAAATTTTCTTTTCAAAATTTCCACCGAAAAAGTGTAGAGCCGTGAACTTTAGTGTCTCCTCTTTCATTTCTCAAACTTTAAGCGCGATATCTTGTTTATTTTGGACGTAAGTTTACAATGAAAAATTCAGGACTAGCTTGGTCACGTGACCCACTCGTTACATGGCCTTAAACAAAATTATACGCGAATTTGGCTGAAAATCACTATACGAAATCGGAAATTTTGTGGAAAAGTGCAAAAAGGTCAAAATATTTTCTCGGACGGTTGTTGAAAAAAATCCCATGTGATACACGTGTGTTAATGGATTATTTTAATTTGTCATACAAGCATATTCTCCTTTTGTATTCCAAAGTAAAGTCATCCATTAACAACGGCAGTTAATATAAAATGAGCGATTTTTTGCAAAAATAGGCTTGAGAGACCTCTAAATATATTATTTCAATTCTGCCGGAAATTCGTGGGACATTTTGACACCAAAATCAACAATTTGTAGGGGAGCCGTTTCAGAAGAAAAAAAATAAGATTTTGTTAGACCACCCTTACTAAGCTAATTTATCATTAACTCGCGTAATTGCTGTTATACTTATTAGGGTGGTCTAAAAAAATGTTAAATTTTTTTTTCTAAAACGGCTCCCCTACGAATTGTTGATTTTGGTATCAAAATGTCCCCTGAATTTTGGCAGAATTAAAATAATATATTTAGGGGCCTCTCAAGCTTATTTTCGCAAAAAATTTCTCATTTTGTATTCACTGCCGTTTTTAATGGATTACTTCACGTTGGAATACAAAAGGATAAGATGCATGTATGCCAAAGTAAAGTAATGCATTAACAGCGGCAACTAAAAAAAGCCATTTTTTGCAAAATTGGACTTTAGAAACCCCTAAATATTTTTTTAGTTCTGTCGAAAATCTGGATGATGTATTTTGCTACAAATAAAACAATATATGTGTATCCCTAAGTAAAATAATCCATTACAACGGCAATTAAAATAAAATAAGAAATTTTGTACAAACATAACCTCTCAAGGCCACTAAATATATTTTTTTACTTCTACCAAAGTCCAGGGGACATTTTTACACCAAAAGGAAAAATTTGTAGGAAAAACATTTTTGAAAAAAATGAAGCCTTCTTTAGACCACCCTTTTCTTATTTTGTTGTTGTTGAATTTTCCGATTTACAGCTCGAGGGCCGCACTCTCATCGCGCTAGTTGCATCAAGTTGCGCCATGCGTCCAAATCCAACAGAAATGGTTCATGTTTTTGTATCCCGAGTTCAATGTAAATGAAAGGCGTTACTCAAGTATTACGCAATACTTTAAAGAGTTTAAGGTTAAGAATTGCTTTAAAAAAGCGATACTTACTACTTAAATGGCTAAATATTTAAAAAAATAATATATATACTTGGAAAAATCTAGAGATACCTAAAAAAAACGTGGAATTATCCGGGAATTTTTTCAGAATTTGAGTAGACACTCTGAATTTGCACTGGGAATCACATTTAAAGTTTTCGAAAATGAGCTACACCGGGAATCCCATTTAAGTATCTCCCATTTGCTTAGTTCCTAGAACTGATGGCCTCTGAATGTGCTGATCACGCGGAGCAAGGGAGGCTTGCTCAGTGAAGCGTGACAATCAAGCAAGAGGGCCGCACTTTCGGCGCGTCAGTTGCATCAGGTTACATCATGCATTCAATTTCAACAAAAATTATTCAGGCGGCCCTGCCTGTTTACGTTCGGAGCAAGCGAATGTTGTATTCGCTTTAAGTGAAGGTCATTTAGGAACATGACCGAAACCGCACTTAAATGGGATTCCCAGTGTATATATCAATTTTGTTTTAGGAATTTCCAAATTCGTTAATATTATACACAGTCAGGAATTTGACTATTTGGTAATTTTCTTTTTCGGGAATTTTCCAATCAGCAGTTTTATTTTTACAGATTTTCAATCGTCCCCTAGTTTTTTTTTGCGTATTTTATGACAAAATAATTATTTTGGAAGTTTTGAAAAATTGACAAAAATGGTAATTTTTCACTCTTAAATGTATTATTTGTCTCATAACATGTATGTGACGTTTCACTGATATATTTTATGTTGATTAGAGTTTTAAAAAACTAATAAAAACATTCTTTATGGACGATTCTTGACGTCATTTTTCTGGAAAAGTATTAATGTTTTCCAATTTTTTTATAGCTCTATAGAACGTTACATAGTGTTAATTGCTTAAGATTACTGATGAAAATTATACATTGAGGTCCAGTAAAAACTAATACAATCAGATAGTTTATAATAGCTTCCGTCGTTTCAGCACACGATAGTGGCCCTCTTTAGTAATTTATTGTGAAAATCTTTTAGACATATGGCTATGGAAAATATAGAAAAATCATTATAAAAACTATTTGTTTTAAACAAATGTAATTGTAATTAAATTGTCATATTCAAAAATTAAAAACACTTTTTTGTAATTTATCTTCAATAATTAATCGCTAATGCCGCAAAGAAATTTAAAATTATATCTTAATATTTATTCATCAATTAGAATGCCAAAAATAATTAAACAAAGATGTGTTTATCTGCGTCTGAAGAGATAAATAAGAGACCGAAATTGAATAAAATTACACATAGCAAAACATTATATTGTATTCGTTTTATTCGTGTTTCTGGTACGAGAAGACAGTAGACACTGTATAGCAAAGCAGGAAATGGAAAGTGAATTCAGTATCTCGTTATAACTTTAAAGTTTGAATTGAAAATTGTCCAATTGGGAAAGCTTTGTGTTTAAAATGTTTAAAGTAGACCATTTTCAAATTTAAAATCATTCAGTTTTTATTACCTAATTCTTAATTTGTTTCATTTTAAGGGCTGAATTCAATTAATAAATTGTACAATTTCGAATGATTAGAAATATTGACTAAAGCCAGTTAAAAATTGAAAGTAAAAACCGATGGGTTTGGATTGTATTGTCCTGTGTCTTGTCTTGAACTCTGAGAGTGGCCAAATTTTGGAACTGGTCCAGTAGATTCATATTGCGTAAATAGTTCCGGTCAAACTTGGCATAGGCCACAGGGTATTGTTGTCTTCTGCTATCTATCTGGCTGTGAAATTCCCTGTTGACTAGTTCTGTCGCATTTGAAGATCACTTTTCACCTCTATAATTGTCACTTTGAAAAAAAGTTTGAATTCACTTGTTGAAGTTCTGGATTTATAACTTATCTAGCTGAATAGTTAAATTCGCTTCGAGATGAGAGCATCAGCCTGCAAAAAATGCGAGCGAAAAAGTAATACGAATGCATATTACTTATACATCAAAATCGATTCGTCTACCTACCGCGAGGGAACGTGTTCGAATATAGAAGGCTCTGAAGAAATTCAATTTAAAACTAGAGGGAATGGAGATTTCAGAGAGAATGAAAGGAATTTAAGAAGATGAATAGGAAGAATACTATTAATCAGAAGCAACATTTTATCTGAGCTTGAAATGGAATTTCTGTTGGTCAATTGATTTAACAAAATATGTCATTAGATAAAACTTTGGTATCGAGCATTGACAGTGTAATTACAGTTCAGGGAATTTTGGAAAGTCAGGGAATTTAAAACTAGAATTTAAACTGGTTAAAACTGGAAAGAGTCAGTGAAGTTTCAGTAAACTGAATTTCAAATTTAGGGATCATCCACAATTTACGTAAAGCGTTTGTCTTAAACCATGTTAAATACCGTATCTAAGTAAGATTTTATAAATTTAGAGGATGAACATACATATAAATTCTGTTTATTAAACAAACTTGGAACTTTAATGAAATTAGATTTAGAAAAGAAAATGTGTTCATAATAACTAAGCCTTAAAAACGTATAATTTTCGAAGTGTCTCGTCGTCCCGAAATTCGGAATGACTAGTCCAATATTTTCCATAAGCTTGGCTAGTCCACCCCTTTTTCCAACTCTCCCAATTTTTCGGAACGACTAAACGCAGCCTATAATTTTAGTTTATAATTTTTCTTTTAGAGAGAATTCATCTTGTGCTTAAAAATTGTATTATTCAGTTAAAAATGTTATTATTTTGTTGAAAATTCGTCTTTTTGGGTTGAAAATTCAACTAGTTTGGTAAAAAATTAAATTATTAGGTTGAAAATTAACTTTTTTGTTGAAAATTCAACTGGATTGTAGAAAATTCGTCTTTTCAGCATGAAAATTCAACATTTTGTATGGATTTTTCTTCTTTTATGGCTGAAAAATCTTTCTCGATTGACAATTTAATTCTTTTTTTGATCATTCATCTTTTTGGTTATAAATCAAACTGTTGGGTTCGGAATTAATCTCTTTTGGTTAATAATTCAACTATTTTGTTGAAAATTTGTCTTTAGTTGAATTAAACCTCGAATTGAACTGTTTTTGGTTAAAAATTAAAATATTTTTTGTTCGAAATATGAACTATTGCATTTTTTATAGAGAATGAATCCTGTTTGGTTGAAAATGTAAGTAATTTGTTGAAAATTTGTTGTTTTTTTGTTGTTTGATAATTAGTTTCTTTGGTTGACAATAAAACTATTTTGTAGGAAAATTTTTTTTCTCTTTCCTTTTTTTGGTTAAACATACATTTTGTGACTGAAAATATAAATATTCCGTTTTTGGTGAAAAATTAATCTTTTCAACTTGACAAATATATTTTCGTTGAAAATTCGTCTTTCGGTAGAAAATTAATCTTCTTGTTTGAAAGTCTATCTTTTTGGTTGAAACTTCAGTTAATTGGTTGAAAATTTAACATTCTTGTTAAAAATTCTTCTTTCTTGTTAGACAATAAATTAATCTCCTTGGTTCAAAATTCATTTTTTGTTTTGTGTGAAAAATCAACTATTTGGTTAAAAATGCATCTATTTTATTAAAAATGCAATACCTCTAAGATGAAATATGTATATGTTGATTTAATACTATTTTTTATTACAAATTGAAGGTAACATAAATAAGATAAACTTAGAAATAAACATTTTTTTGCAATAACATTATTGATCTCCTAGGTGTAAGGTCATTTGTATAACTTAAAGAAAAACTTATAACGGCCAGGGAAAATGAAAAGTTGGTCAGGGTGAGTCAGGAATTTTCGAAATTAGGATTTTGTAGCAACCCTGATTGATTTTGAATTTAAAAAAAGACAAGTTCTTCGTATTAAAAATATTTTTTTTTTCATTTTAATAACTGTAACTCTTGACTTTCACCATCGCCTCTGCGGGTTATTCTTCTAGCTTGGGTGACTTAGGAAATTGCAGGCCCGATGTTGCAAATGGACTAACAAACAATGTGAACATTTAGAATATTTACTCTGTAATTGTATCCTGTAGACTTTCTGTGCGATTCGCAAATTGTTGTTGTGAGAAACTGCAACTGAACCCAAATTGCGAATTCGAAAGGAACTAGGCTATAGAATAGGCAACAGTTTTTTATAATCAATTTATTCTCTTGAATGTTAGTAAATTGGTTAATATAAGAAAAAATTCTGAATTTTACGAAATTAGCGATTAACAATGAAGCAAATTAAGTCATTACAGATCGTAACCTGCTCACCTTTTTTTTACCTATTTTGAAATTTGTCACCTATGTAATTTGGAAATTTGTCACCTTTTGCACCTATTTTGGAAATTTCTAATTTTTTTACTTCTGTGGTATTATTTGAACTAACACAGGAATTACATTTTTCGGTTGTGCATGTGATAGAATTTTTAGTTTTCTTTCTAAATTCTGCGGAAAATTCGGTAAAAAACTTCAAAAGTAACAAAAGTGTGGCAATATCTCTGAAAATCTTAGAAGACAATAATTTAATCAAAGCCCCTAGTAGTTTTCTGTTCTCAATTTGTACTTTAGGGTTCTAAAAATAAGTCTCTCGCTGCTTTATTGTTACGCGTTATGATCCAAATTTTTACAAAAATATAAATGAATCCGGTTAAAGAGTGTTTTTTCAATAATGATAATCAAAAGCACATTTTTAAGTTATACTTAAATTGTCTTGAAGTGTTTATTTTAATTACTCTTTCACAACAATATTTTATCAACCATATAGAATGGCATCATAAAATCGTATTCTTTTGAAAAAAAAAATACAATTTTAACATGTATTATTTACATTAGAGTACAACAGTTGGTAATGAAACTAGATAGAAAAAAGTCAAAAAAGTGTCAGCAGACTTTTTTTGGCAGGTCTTTTTGAGGGCAATAATTTGGTTCTTTTGACTGTTACCGTATTTTGAATTGTTGTAAAAACGTGAATTTTCGTGTTTTGGAGAAAAAATATTAATGTATAAAACACAAATTAGAATAAAGAACAAAAAGTTCAATACCGGCATTAGTTTTTAAAAAAATACAAAATTTAAAAGAAAATTGTCGACAACTTTTTAAGATTAATCTACGTCCATTAACTTTAGGAATTAAATTACTCACAGCTTTGTCAAAACAGAATTTTCGCTAGATTTAGAAAGAAAACTAAAAGTAATCGTTTTTTGTTATCACTCCGGTAAAATATGTGTCGTTCCATGTCCTTTGAAATGATATGGTGGGAATTTTTCGGATTTGACAATTTAGTGTAAATTGTTCAACAAGTAAAAATATGTTAATAAGCATTGATTTACTTGTTTATTTAACTTATAAAACTGTTTTCAGTCACTGATTATATCCTTTTTTTTATAAGTAAAAATGTACCTTTTCACCTTTTTTAAGCGGAATAGGTACTGTGATTACTGCAAATGTACAGTAAATTTCGAAATGTTCCATTTGTTAAATTTCAAATTGTTTTTTTTTCAAAGGAAATTTTAAAAACAAACTTAAAAAAGTCAAATTGTGTAATGAAATTGCCAAAGTAGATTTAGAAATAATTATGTTTCCAAAAATCAGTTTAAAAAAAACATATACTCAAGAAAGTCAATTTGTGTAACTGCGTATGCTGTTAATCAGAAACATACTTTTCTCATTTCAACTCCTTTCGTGCAATTGTTACACAAATTAATTTTCTTGAATATGTTTTTTTTAAACTGATTTTTGAAAACAAATATTTTCACGCCTTTTTGTGCAATCTTGCTACAAAGTTTGACTTTTTTAAGTTTATGTTTTAAAAATTTCCTTTCAACATTTAATAAACAGAAACATTAAGCATAGACCTTGCTGACGTTCTCTAAAGTTTAGTTCTTTGTCACGTTCTCAAAAGTTCGATTCTTTGTAATGTTCTCAAAAGTTCGGTTCATGGTCAACTCCATAAAAAGTATTTTTTTTCTGCTTAATTTTTTCTGGAATTTTTAATTGTTGAATCGTAAGGTTTTCAGTCAAAAGAGTTCCAAATTTAAGACTATTTTTGAGCATAGATTTTCATTCTAGAGTGCGTTTTTAAACTTTAGAAAAATTCATAATAAAAACAATAGCATAATTTAGTAATTCTGTTTGATTTGTTTAAAATAATATTGTTATTAAAATTTAATTTTCTACAGTTTAAGAATTGGATACATATTTATTGTACAATTTTGAAATTATTATAAAAAATGATTTAAAAAAAAAA
>CAKNWT010264065.1:6600-24796 GCA_932066315.1 Andricus coriarius
GCTGCCTGATGGTCAGTAGCTTTGACTTGTTGATTGTGTGATGACAGTTCTGCTTATGCGCGCGAACTGTCGAACCTTGGCAGTGAAAGTCCTGCCAGATGTTATGTAGTCCATCACACACTGAATGTGGGACGCGTACTGCCTTGCCCAGCCTATCTTTGTGTTGAGTTGATGCATTCGTCTTATGGTCTTATGATCAACCGTTGGTTTTGTTTTATGGTTTGCATCTGCCAAAGCTTTCGCTGCATTATTTACACTACAATTGATAGTTCAGTGGTCGGGTTCTTCGGGAAAATCTCCACGAAGCTCGTCATCAAATTCAGCCAGATCTTTGGGCTTCAGAGAAACCTGAACGTTGATGTTTCTCCGGGTCCTGAAGCATCGTTCTTTCTCTATTAGATGCCTGCTCGCGGTTGGTCTCAGTATCGCCTCTCTTTGTATGTTGCCGACTTGTTCTGGCTGCGGTTGAGTAGGCGCTCCGCTTACGTAACCTCTTTGCCGAAGTTCCTCGGCACGGTTTCGCAAACGTTTATGCGAAAAATGCGAGAGCTCTAGGTGTTTCTCACACCACAGTGTATGCAGTCGCGTCATGTAACATTTACGTTCAGGGGCCATACTGGTATCATGGCACTCCAGCAGGTCATCACTGAGTCGATCCGTCCACATAAAAGTAATAAGATTTTGCCGGTCAATCGCATTGACTCCGACTTGATTGGCTCCCCCAATTCTAGGATAGTCGGCATTGTTGTCCGACCTATTGTCGGGAGCCCTGCGCGTTATATTGTTTTGAACCGCAATTACTACTACTATATTTGATGTTATCATAGCTGTTCCCACGAGCAGATAGCGAAAATTTTTCGTTTATTCTTGTAGAGCTTCGCATGCAAGGATAACGCTTGAGATACCTCACCCAGGTGCCATTCAGCTTTCGGCACGGTTGTCACGCCTCCGCTTAGGGGTTATTCCTTCGGGACCATCCCTGGACAATTGTGCGCGACTGCTTATTAATTATTGTAACCATATTCAACAGAAACCCTTGGTACAGGGACCCTCTATCTGCAACCCGAGGACACGTTCGGTGTATTTTTCAGAGATATATATATATATATTGTAACCAGCGGGTTACAATATAAAGCCTTAACTTAGGCTTAACTCCTCGCTCTTAGGAAAGTGCAGCGAATAGTTGCATCACATATGAGCAAGGCGAGAGCGCAGAATCCGCAGCCTCCCACTATTGCATCAGTGGCAGTGCGTGGGAGGAAGCGAACCTGAAGGGTAGCGGGAAGCCTTATACATCAAACCAAGTGCGGGATGTCTATTGGACTTAGAATATTTCTATTTCCAAAATTCTTCTCCAAAAAGAGAGAATTCCTTTAGGAGAGGACGAAGATTATATCTTCCGAACCTGTTAAAAAAAGGGCATTCAGTTGAATGAAACTCAGTGTAGCTGCACGTTATAGCTTCAGCTATTTTCTTTGATCTCTCGAGGCATACCTCTAGATTTAATTTGTCGAGCAAAGTGCTCCCGTTTATAAAATATTAATTTTGTGCTTTTGATTAAAGCCTTTTTGGCACTATTATAAAAATATTCTCACAAATAGAAAATTAAATCACTACATACAGACGAGCTGAGCAAGATCCTGTATACGTGTCCAAGAAGTTGAGTGATTTTGATTTACAATCTGCCATTTGAAATTACCTTTTTATGAGAGGATAGGAGTTGTACTCCTTCTCCCTGTTAAGAAAGCGGCTAAGCCCGAATGCCAGAGAGAAGAGAATATTTCTCTCGTACTATAAGTTCGACCTGAGAAAAGGTCCCTTTTCAAATTGAGAATATTTCTAAAATAAATCCTCTAGAGATTTTAGCTCTCTTGCATACGATTATACATCTCACGCCGTCAAGGCGGACGCGGACTTCTGAATCTTCAATGTCTTAATAACGAATTGATTTAAGTACAGCATACTTCGTTGCAAATGGAAAATATCGTTCCCGAAAAATTGTCAGCAATCACGAGATGATTGTCAAAGGAGCGTTCCATTACAAAGCCGCGGAGCAGGCAGCTGAGACCCTTTGCCTGAATTTTAACATCAGATGCTTCACTTCCGAAAGCCGAAGTGAAAAAAGCAGAAGTTGAAAAATTCCATCAAGAGCTATTCGACAAGAAAATGCACGGAAATTTTCACAGGAATGTAGAAAAACAGTCCTTGTCGAAGGAGCAAACTTTTGCTTTTCTCAGATCATCAAGGCTTAATTCAGGTAGCAGAAATAAGCTGTTTTTTGCAGATACCTTATCAACGCCGACAGATTGCAAGACTAAATCTGTCGAAGAACACGCTTGTATCTACTACAGAGTGACTCCTTCACTGACGTTATGTCTTACATGCGGCTCTCAGGCACGCCTAGGTATGTAATGGCTCTCCAGTATCAAGATGTCTAATAACTCTAACATTCAGAAGCTCAGTGTCACGGAAACTTTAATAATTTGTCCTCGCTTCAAATGAATCTTGGCATACTTGTCCAATCCAAACTCCATACTAATTTCTCTTGTGTACCCCTCGACAATACTTAACGCACTCTGAAGTTGGCTTGAACAGAAGAATGGATCTACAGGTCATCCATATCAAATATATAAGTGACCTTTTGTTTGTGATGATTTTTTTCGCCGCAGAAGTACCCAGGAGAATTGCATAGTGCGAGAGATAGTAGCAGAAGTGTAATACAAAACAGCAGAGGGCTCCTGTTGTTGTCCTGAAACATGCCCCTCTGGAAGGTGATGCTGTACGTTGTCACACGATAATACTAGATGATATAGTGCATCTATTTTTCCAAAGGGGCATCAATCCCTCTATGCATCTCACTATGCGTGGATGAAACTTCAAGCTTTCCAACAGACAGATGATAAGTCTATAAGAGGTTAAATGGCTTTTCGGTAGTCAATCCAGGCCATCGGCAGACTGGGATAGTGGACTGCTGCGTCTTTGCAGATGCACCTGTGAATTCACAAATTCTCTTGGCAGCCTTCTACATTTTTTTTGCCACGGTCTTCATACTTCTCTCTCCACATAGTCCCAATTCTTCGAACAATCCTGTCGTTTAAGATGGCTGTGAAGATCTTAGGCAGCGTGCACAGACAAGTTCTTGTCTTGCCTGTAGTTATTGGGTTAGACAAATCCCTTCTCTTCTGCAGGAGTACAGTGCGTCCTAACACAAGACCCTGCTGAATGGTTGTCTCCGACTTAAAATGCATGTTAGATAAAGATCCGGGCCAGATGTTGTTGCGTTCTTCCACCAGAAGTTCTTGATGCCATCTGGTCCTGCAGCGGAGAAGTTCTTCGTGCTCCTCAGTGCGGGTGATGTTCTCAGTATCTTCATTCAATGGGTATCGAACCTCGTAAATCTCTCTTCAAAAAGTCTCGACCTCCTCGGCCTTGAGCGAATTTTTGACAGAAATAGGGAGATCGCTAAAGAGTCGCGATGAGTGAGCGAGAAACTGTTGCTGCTCCCTGACCCACCCCTCCCTATTCTATTCTCCTCCTTGCGTCAGATAACATTTTTATTTTGTCAAGAATGTGCAGCTTGATTGTCAGCACTTTGACTTGTTTAGTGTGCGACGGTGGATTCTCAGTTCGTGAGAGAACATTCGGTTCCTCTCAAAAAACGTCATACCAATTGTTGTGTAGTCAATAGCACCAAAGCTCTCGCATTCAGGATATAAAATCAGTAAAAGAGGCTTTCCGAAGCAGACACAAGCGTCTCCTTCGAAAGATTTGGTCTGACAATCAATCGGCGCTGAACAAGACACATGCGACTAATATGTTTGCCGTCTTGGTTCTTCTCTACTTGTTCGGGGTGGTTCCATGAGCAAAGCACGAGCTCACGACACTCGACCCTGCAGAAGAGCTTGCATGGCGATTCGGTTATACCGCGCTTATATACATCTCACGCCGTAAAGGCAGGCGCGGAATTTTAAATCTCCAGTGTCCCTATAACCGATTTATCCAGCGAGCAGCTCACATGGTCGAAAATTGAAGAAATCATCTCCTGGAAATGGTCAAGAGTCACGAGATGATTGGCAACGGAGCGTTCCTTTAAAAAGCCGTGGAACAGGCAGCCGAAACCCTTGGTCTGAATTTTAACATCAGAAGTGAGGAAAGTGCATTACTCCATTTAGACGCCTTACTTCTAAAAAAGTCCGGGTGAAGAAAGCTGAGTTCAAAAACTTCCTCGAACAGCTCCTTAACAACAAAATGCACGGAAACTTTGAAATAAATGTAATAAATCAATCCTTGTTGAAGGGGCTAATTTTTGGTTTCCTAAAATCATTCGAACTTAATTTAGGTACAAATAGTTTCATTCTCGCATGCCAGGAAGATGTCATTTACACCTTCGTATATCGTAGCCACATTTCGCGTCCAGAAGTTCCCACACTCACAGGAGTAGGATATCCCGGAATATCCTACTTGATCCCATTTATGTCGAGACATCCTGCAAGGTGGAGATTGGATATCCTCAGGATATCCATACCGGATATCGTATATGGACGTTTCTGGTATATTCAAATGTTCTACGTGGGATACTTAAATTTGTCATATACACAGAGAAAAAATTATATTTAATCAAAAGTATGCCCTTACGCGCTCGTTCGAAGGCAGATAATATTGGTACTATACAACGTATGGCAGATACTTACATGGAAATGGCACCCTCTTGACACGCCAAAATATAACCCTTCGTGCCCGACTTCAATCCGGGTGATTTGAGGAAAACAAAAGTTAGCTCATACGACATCGACTGATCCTTCACATTTCTATGGAAGATACCGTGCATCCTCTTGTCGAGGAGCTATTCGCGGAAGGTTTTCTCCTGTGTTTTCTTGATCCGGGCCTTCAGGAGTAAGTACTCTAGATGGATAATGTTTGATGCATTTTGCTCACCCCTGATATTTAAGTCAAGTACAAGTATTTCAGCAGCCTCCTCCGTTGCTTTGTCCAGAAACGCTCCTTTGCCCACGTCTTCGTGTTTCCTAACCATTTTAAGAAGAGGTTCTCGTCCATTTGATACTGACACAAGCAGATGGCACCACCGACCATGGGAGTATGGAGAAGTTTAAATGTGTCGCAAGTCGGTTCCATTTCCGACGTGGTTGAGGGGAAGTCAGGATTAAACTCAACTAAGATTTATTTAATCGAGTGCATTGCTCGCGCTCGAGAAGAGACGACTACACATTGAGACGGCAGACCAAAGAGTGAGTGTACAAAGATGGACGTAGCAAGGCGCGGAATACCGTTAGTTACTGAGATAGGAAACTCAGTATGAGAAGCGCTGGATATGTAGATCCCTAACATCCCCACAGTACTCCCTCCAGTGTGAACGACTTTAATTTAAATGATGAGTTTCGTTACGATGACAAATAAAAATGTTTAAAAATTATTTATACGTAGGCTAAGTTACATTCGGTAATTATTTGTCGGATGTAATTACTAACAATATTCGTTGGTTTACTTAAAATTACGCGCGCACTTAATATTACAAATGTATTTGATAAGGTAGTAGAAATAGCAAACTTACAGATTAATTAGTAAGAATTACGGAATTAACGGATCAAGTTATAGGAATCTTAACTTAACAGGTCAATTGAAAATTATGTAGAAATTATTAGATTATACCATAAAAGATTGTTTAAAATTAATTGATTCAACATATTACTAGGTGCAAGAACTTGTACTGAATTTCTTAGATACTAGTCAGTCGAAATGTTGTGTGCGTTATCGTCTCGGTGACGATGTGTTAAAGTCTACTTCTATGGGGTCGATTTGTGTGAAGCGCTCGACGTCGTCGCGCACAAAGAAAGCTGTTTTAATATTTTCGATAGAAACCTGGCAAAGTACGCCATTGACGTCAAGGACGTCTGATCTAAGGCCTAACAAAACGGTTGACAACGAGCATGACCAGTCGTGGTCGGCATGAAACATGATTGCTGCTTTGAAGGTACGATGCCAACGCTTAACCATGCCGTTAGAAGCGGAATGATAAACGGTGGTGCGAATTCGGTTGCAACCGATTAACTGTAAGAGAGCGGAGAAAAATCGCGACTCGAATTGGCTACCCTGATCCGTTGTCAAGGGCTCGGGCGCGCTATATCGTGAGATCCATTGGTACACGAAGGCTTTGCAAACGGTTGTGGCTTCGATGTTACTAAGTGGTATGGCTTCGGGCCATCGAGAAAAACGATCGATTATTGTAAGACAATATTTGAAACCGTTGCTCTCCGACAGGGGACTGACTATGTCCATGTGGACATGTTTAAAACGGCTGTCAGGACTGGTAAAATGTGCTGGAAGAGGATGGTTATATCGCGAGACCTTTGACTGCTGGCAAGGTACGCATGCCTTGCACCAGCGAGAGAGATCGCGATGCATCGATGGCCAGACGTATCTTTTCCGGATGACGCGATCAGTTACTTTAGCGCTAGCGTGAACCGGATCGTGGAATAATTCGAAAATTCGTTTCCTCAAAACAGATGGAATGTATGAGCGAAGTGTTTCATCGGTGAGCTCGCAATATAAAGATGTGCGATCGGACCTTCATTGAAGTTTGCAGAAATTCAAGGAACAGTTGGGATCGGCAATGATCTTTTTAAGTTCCTCCTCGACTGATTGAGTCTGAGCCAACTCGAGAAGGCTGAAATCCGTGGGAAGTTGCATGGCATTAGCTTCCCGAACGTGCATTGTTTCGACTCTCAATAGAGTATCGGCGACGATGTTCTCTGAACCGGCAAGATGCTCGACGTTAGTAGAGATTGCGATATGAAGGAGACCTGGCGTTGCCAATCGCCGTCTACCTGCTGTTCTAAAGACACGCCCATTCCAAAATCGGAGGCATCGGTGACTAGTCGGGTCAGCGCCTTGTGGGATGGATGACCGAGTAATGTCGCGTTCGCTAGCTCGCTTTTTATGCGTTCGAAAGCGGCTTCAGATTCTGAATTCCAGATGATTTCGCGTTTGTCATTCCTACGAGATTCACCGAGGTATTGGTTTAGTGGAGCTTGTATCTCTGCGGCGTGCGGAATATGCTTGCGATAGAAGTTCGTCATGCCGAGAAATCTACGCAATTCGACTATGGTTTTCGATTTTGGGTATTCGATGATGGCTTTGACTTTGTCCGGAGTTGGAGAAGAACCCTCGCCATTGATACTGTAACCCAGGAATTCCAATTCTGGTTTGCCGAAAACGCATTTATTTATGTCAACGCGAAGAGAGTATTGCCTCAGACGTTCGAAAACTGTACGAAGATGTCCCTCATGTTCCTCGGAACTCGAGGAAGCGATGAGGATGTCGTCGATGTAGGCGAAAACGAATTCTAAATCCCCAAGAGCCTGGTTAACGTAAGGTTGGAAAGATTGTCCGGCGTTGCGTAAGCCGAAGGTCATGACTGGATATTCAAACAGCCCGAAGGGTGTAATCACGGCAGTCTTTTGAATATCCTCGGGAGCGACTGGGATTTGGTGGTAAGCCATGTGCAAGTCTATTTTAGAAAACACTCGCTTGTCGCGGAGTGTGGCTGTCAAATGTGACAAATGAGGCACGGGTCGGAGCGGCCCACGGGCTGCTAGAAGGCCTGCATATACCGTCAGCGACCATTTGCGTGAAAATACGTTTAGCAGCGACTAATTTGTCCGGGTGCAGTCGTCTAGAACGTTCTGCGATGGGAGGGCCGTTAGTCAGAATATGGTGTTTTACCTTTCCCACTAAAGTTAAATTGGTTTGGCATACCGCAGTCAATTCTGGGAAATCCTTTAAGATCTTATGGTAAGTTTCAGAGCGGTCCAGACAACTCAAGCCGACTAGTTTGGATTCGTTAAGGAATGAAACTAAATGGAAATGCGAAAGCAGGTCTGCTCCAATCATCGGGTGAGGTACCGCGACTAAGCAAAAATTTGAATTGAGGTTCCTACGCAATCCGAAATCTAGGTTGATTCTTTTTTTTCCAAATGTTAAAACTTTAGAATTGTTAGCGGTGAATAAAAAGAGATCGCTCAGTTTTTGTTGAAGGGTTTGGGAGTTGGCAGGTAAGAGAGAAATATCTGATCCTGTATCGATGAGATAAATCAATCCTAAATTCCTATCGCGGATGTGGAGACGTCGTGAACTTTTGGCACCATTACCGATGGTCTCTGCTCGAAATGGTGGTTTTAGTTTTCCGATTCACTTTCTTTTGGCCACGAACATGGCTCTCTGCATTTGCGTGCTTTTTTGGCGAAACGCCTGTGATAATAGCAAGGGCCTTCGACGGAGCCCTCCCGTGAGAGTGTTTCACGGTTACGCGATGCGGATCGAGAACGTGGTTTATGAGGTTGTTGCGGAGTTTCATTGCTTTGTTTTATCAGAATCGCGAGCTGTTTGGAGATCTGTGATAACGCGGTCGCGATTGGATCCGTAGGTATCGGGATAGTGTGAGTGAGTGGCTGAACAGGCTTCTGGATGGCGGAAACTTGATAATGTGAAGGTCCGGCGGCTTCTGTAACCTTGTCGGCGAGAGTGCCTATACTTGATAGATCCTCGACGTTGGACATGACAAGAATGGCTTTTACGTTTGGTGGGATTTGCTCGAGAAATACGCTTATAATTACTGCGTCGTTGCAGCTCCCATCGTTTAGGGCTCGAAGTCTAGATATTAATAATGATGTTTTGCCCTCCGATAGAACCTCACACTTCAAGAGCTGGCGTAAACGCGATTCACCGCAAACTGAGAAACTAGATGTCAATCTATTTTTAATTTGATCGTACACATCGACGGGCTTTTTGCAAAAGAAGCTTCGATGATAATAAAGAAGGAGACTGGGTCGTCGCGGTAGAATTTTGGAATTTTAGCTGAACGCGCATCTACATACCGACTGCCGAAGTCGACGATCTGAGTCGCCAACTGGGAGATAATGTCCTGCGCGGGGGTTTCGTCTACACGACGGTAATATAAAAGAATGCAGGTACGGAGAAGTAAAACGTGCGTTGATGAGAGAATACAACATGTAGGAATAATCGTAACTTGTTATTTTTTTACCTTTAGGTTTGAATTATTATTACCGCTACGGAGTCAGAAATCTCTCGATCGGCAGGCAGATGAGGATCCGAAGGCATCATTGAGAACCAGACTTCCTTGTACTCGACAAGGTTGATCATCCCTTAGGCTGCGATGACGCTGCGAAAAGGGCAAATTGAATGGATATTACCAGGAGGTTCGATGGTCCAGTTGAAAACGCGTCGAAAGGTTGAGATGGCGTCCCCTCTGAGCAATAGCGTCCCTTGGCGGCGTGGCGTGCGGGGTGAGCGTTTTCTGTGTAAACTCAATTCACCGACTCCTGGTTCGGATTTTTTTCAAAAATTGTAGGTTGGTGGCTTGGCGATTCTCATGAGCGTGGAATCCGTAAGTTTTCAAGAGCCATGGTGAGAACAAACTTTCTGCTGCTCTGATGTGCGTCGGTAGAAGCTAGGCGTCGCTGACATGTTGGGCCTCCTTCGATAGTAGGTTGCGCAAGGTCACTTTTGTTCGACGAAATTGTCCTTTAGTTGTTGGGGTCACCAATTATGGAGAAGTTTAAATGTATCGCAAGTCGGCTCCATTTTAGATGTGGTTGAGAGGAAGTGAAAGTCAGGATTAAACTCAACTAAGATTTATTCGATCGAGTGCCTTGCTCGCGCTCGAGAAGAGACGACTACACATTGAGATGGCAGACCAAAGAGTGACTGTACAAAGATGGACGTAGCAAAGCGCGGAATACCGTTAGTTACAGAGATAGGAAACTCAGAATGAGAAGCGCTGGATATGTAGATCCTTAAAATCCCCACAGGAGTGTTATTTTCCCTGATAATTTACCGGCCGTCGGTAAAACAGTAAGGTTGATGATGCAGATTTCTTCTGAGATAGCATTGCAATATCGGTCGGTAATTTTAAAGGTATGACCCATGGTAAGTCGGTAAAACAGTGAGGTTGGTAATGGAGATTCCTGAAAACTTAGCATTGTAAGGTTCTCCTCCATGCTAATTCTGTAGAACATGGAGGCTAGTAATGAAGAGCCCTGCTCAGTTAACATTATAAGGTTATGTTCCGTATAAGTTATCATCTTTCGGTAAAACAGGTTATTGAAATCGTTTGGTAAAACAGGTAAGTCGGTCATTTTATATTGTCGTGTTACCATCGGTCGGTAAGGTAGGGATTTATTTTGCCATTAGTCTGTAAACAGATACCACAACATATACAGTCTGTAATTGACACACTGTTTTTCATTCTTTATTTTACCTCAACATGCGCAGAGAGCTACTAATTAATTAATCACTCAATCTTAATTACTATGCAATAATCTAATACGTAAAATAATACTTACTCTGAGGTAGACTCTGCTTATTTATTTTATTTAGTTTATAGACTAAATTATAAGATTAATCAAGTATACTGCCGATCAGTTCTTGCAAAAATTTTTAATTACCGTGTATTATCCTGTACAATATTATATGGCGCATGCGTTTCGAAACGTTGAGTATGAATTGTCGTTCGAACACCATCGGACTCTCTCTGTCTACCTAACACGATAGAAAGAGACGTTTAGAAACCTTAGTTTCGAATTCGATCATACCTCGTTGTCTATCTCACTTGGTAGAAAGAGAAATCCGATGGGCTTCAGGCATCGGAGCCCCACTTATACACAAAATATTTCAGCATGAAAATATGTATTTAAATTATTATCATTATATATTTTAGATCATTGAGATGTTAAGATAGGAAGCTACGTACTTATATTTTAGTCCATAAGAATTATAAAAATGACTAGTGAATCTTAGCGCGGCACTTGTAAAAATAGGGAAAACACCACATTTTTTGTAATATAAGTTAGACCCATGACACTTGTAGAAACAGAGGAACACCCGTGAACGTTGGGGGAATCCCAACGCACGCGTGCAGGACGCAATTGGTCGACGCACAGTTTGTCAGTAAGGTATGGACAGACTGAGCATTAATTCAATGGCCGATATCCGCATTACCGACTGTTGATAAATTGATAGTAGTGCTGGTAGAAGTACTGACTAATTTCACAGTGGCGCCATCTGTTATTGACAGCTATTTCATTGATAAGGTAGGCTCCTGCTATAGCGACTGAGGCTCAATCTGCGGCTGGGGATTCGCATTACCGGCGGGCTCTGTCTTACCGACATATTGTGAAATGATAATATAAAAAGTTACCGATCTCCTTAATTTACCGACCGACGTAAGATGGCGATATCAAAATTACTGATCTGCCTGCTATGCCTCTTGATGGTAAAATGACTCCCTACCTTACCGACCAATGCTGACATTGAAATATAAAAATAACCGGTTTCTATGCGTTACCGACTGATGGTCAAAATGACCTTACCGACCGACGGTGAAATGATAGTATGAAAATGCCCAGCCTCCCTGTTTTACTGGCTGATGTTTGAATAAATCCATACCTTAGCGACCCATGGTAAAATGATAATATAAAAATTACCGACCGACAGTATAAAACTGTTTTATCGGTCGATGATAACTTAGCATGGAACAGAACCTTATAATGTTAACTTAGCAGGCATCTCCATTACTGAGCTCACTGTTCTACCGACTTAGCATGGAACAGAACCTTATGATGCTGACTCATCAGAAATCTACATGACCAACCTCACTGTTTTACAAGCTAGCAGCTGCCTACCTTAACTACTGAAGACTTGAGGTGCACGCTTTTGTTCATGTGCATAACATTTCTTGACCAGATATCGAGGGTTTCGAGCTCGTCCTTCGTCCATGGAACCACTCCAAATGAATAGAGTACTACCCGGTAAGATAGCCTACATTAAAGAGTATTGAAAAATTGTATGCATCCAGTGTTAACGTAACAAATATTGAATACTTCTGGATCCCCTTTCTGTCCTCCCGTTTTGAATCTCTACAGCAGTATAAGTTATCTCTTAAATTGAATGCCTTTCTGTACCCAGCGGCGACAATATTTTTCTGAATACTTTTGGACACTGCAAAGCATCGGTCATTTTACGATGTCACTAATAATTTCCACAGATTGCTCTGGTGAAAAATAATTTTTTTCATTTTTTATCATTATTTTATATTTTTGTAATTGATAATATTTCAACAAAGCGAATATTTTACGATAAAGAGATGTATTCTTGTGTACAATACTACTGGGATTCGCAAATTTAATGATTTTGGAGCGTGTTCTAATGCTTCAAACGAAAATTGTGTTTTTAATTTATTTGAGGTTACGTTTGGCAACTCCGATCGACTTTGAGAGGGATTGGAATCCTATTAGTTTTTCCGCCTAATGAGGATTAAGAAAGGAAGGACAGAAAAGGCATTCTTAGGGATTCAAATTTTTTAATACTATTTAATGAAAGCCTTCTTACCGGGTACCCGGACGGCAAGCTTATTCGTTGCAGATACTTTGTTCCTTTCCGATAGTTCGGAAGATCAAATCCGTCGGATAAGACGTTTGTATCTGCATCGGAGAGTATCGTCACGTCTGGGACGTGTATGGGACGTTTCTAGGATAATCAAATGTCCCACGTGGAATATTGAAATTTTGTAAATATCTAGAGAATAAAATGATATTGAATCAAAAGTATGCACTTTTGCTCTGGGTGGGCACCGATAGGTGCAGAGCGTGTCATAAACATTCTAACCATTCTTTCCGCGGTATGCATCTGGGCACACTGCCATTTAATTGAGCTTGATACGCTTGTTTCTTTAGTCGTTCATCTGTCATTCTCTCAATATGCCACATATCATACGCAGGAATTTTATGTTAATCAAGTAAGAATTTTTATTATTTACAATATTTTAACCATTGTCAATACTTTTTTGCAATACCCACTTCAAAACTAAGGACTTCCATGCCTTTAAATGATGGACAATGTGCTTCAATCCTGCAAACTGTGTGAGAATAATATGCGCGCTTGAGCTCTTTGAAACACGTGCGGGGCATGTTACTCGCGCACGGCGCGAGGCACATGCGTCGCATTTTGTGAGGAGCACGTAATTGCGAGGCATATGTCTCGCACTTTGTGATGAGCATGGTGTGCGTCGAAAAACTATTTTGGAAATTAATTTTTATTTTTTAATATCTATTTAATAAAATATTAAACTCAATATGAAAAAAATGATGGATTCTATTATTTTATCAAATAGTTTTATTAAAATTTTCCCTCCAGTCACCGACGCCATGTCGATTTAACCTCAGTATCAGCGGACGGCCAACGGGCCGATGTGCTGTGGTTACTTTATAAGTTTTCTTAGTACGCGATCACGACAGATATTTCTGGAGAATTTACCAAATTTAATTATAGAAGAAATTCCAGTGATATTATTACACTCCCTTTTCGTTTTATTTCTGTGGTAAGTAAATAAAAAAATAATATAACCTCAATTCTATTGTTCCCACTAGGACATGAGAATGAAAACTATATAAAGACCATTTGAATTTGGCTCGAAAAATCATATTATTGTTATTATTTATGATTTAGTGCCAATTTTAAATGGTATTTATCAAATTATCATTTTCAGTTCTGCAACGTAATGTAAAAATCATTTATTCGCACTTCGTGCTCGCATTTTACCCGCACACGTGTGTCTCGCACGCAGTGCGAGACATATGCGACCACATGGAAGACACATCTGCGTGGTGCTATGAACTCACGTAATGCAACCTTATCCACACGCGTGCGACCCATAATGCTCGCACTGTGCAGGCATTTTGTTATCTGGATAGAGATTAACCGATTTGCACGCCGGCAAAATAATAATATTCTTTAAATTTCTGCTATAAGCATTATACACAAATTTGACTGAAAATTAACAACACGGGATCGAAAATTTCATGAAAATGGTTTTAAAAAAGCATTAAATCACTTTCTTGAACGGTTGTTGCAAAAAAAAGTGTGTGATACACGTACGCACAGACCATTGCTAATTTACTGCTCATGTGATTGCAGCATTTGCCTTCAGCTCTTCGCACTCGTCTACGTGTTTGCCTATGTTGCGCACTTTGGACCACAAATGGCTGTTTCGTGAGATGCTGATGTTAGACGTGTGGTTTTTATATTCACCCTATTGTAAAAGATCTGTTACCATAATATACGACTCGGTATAGCCCTGCGCGAAAGATTTACCGGGCCGTGCCCGAGAGGAGTCGAAACCCCCCGAGGGGCCCCGAAGTCCCGGGCGACCGTGCGTCCCGTCCATCGACATATAGAAATGGACCGATAACGCTGTGTGGGGCTTTGAAATGGGCTTTAGAAAGAGAGAAAACATTTGAGGAGTAGATCTGCCTTTTTCTATTCCAGGACTGTGGCAAGTGGATCGGAGGCCCCGCGCATTGCCTAAATATTCTGTATGGTTATTTTCTTTTATAAATAATTATAAATAATACATTATAAATACGCAATTATAATAAATTGAATTTTTAAAAACATTTAAGAAAAATACCATGTTTCAATTAGCTTATTAAAAGAACTTGGTAACCTTAAATTCTTCTTGCCATTAAACTGAAAATGCTATAATAATAATCCTTTTGCAAAAAATAAGTATGAATAAAAAAGTTAATATAAAAGGATTTAAGGTTTTAAGTGCAGATTTAAATGTTTCTGCTTAACATTTCTATGAAAACTTAGCATACCAGTTTTTTAACCTTATATTTTGAAACTAT
Source organism: Andricus coriarius (assembly GCA_932066315.1). NCBI lineage: Eukaryota > Metazoa > Arthropoda > Insecta > Hymenoptera > Cynipidae > Andricus > Andricus coriarius. The sequence goes on from CAKNWT010264065.1 coordinate 21,321, forward strand.
TAAAAATGAGCTTCAATGTTTATTTAAAATGTTATTATTTAGTCAAGAAATGGCCAAAATTCTATTTAATTATTCCCCTTTTTTCCCGTTTCTTCACTCAAAGGCGGAATAAACTAATAGAGCCCAATAAGAAAATTCAACTATTTTTGGTTGAAAGTTCCTTATTTGCGATTGAAAAGTCTGCTGTTAAATTTTTGGTTTAGAATTCATCTTTTTGGTTAATAATTTCATTATTAGGTTTAAAATTGAATTATTTTTTTGAAAATTCTTTAATTTTGTTTAAATCATACATCTTAGTTGAAAATTCGACTGTTTGCTTCAAAATTAAACAATTTTATTGGATTTTTTTTTAGTTTAGTTGAGGTTATGTTTTTGTTGATACATTTTTGATTTTACTATTCAATAACTTTACTTGCGTATGAAAGCATATCCTTGCATAAACATCTTTACAACGCCTGCAAACTGCACAGGCTACCACCATTTTTAATATTTATTCACATAAAATTATAATTAAATAAGCTCTGAAAGGCACATTATAAACAACACATTAGTGGGGCATTCACGATACAAAGCACGGTCCTTTGCTTCATCAAGCTCCACCCATCGAAAATGCTCTCGACCAATTAGCTTTATCGAGAAAGAGACAGGTCTACTCCTCAAATGTTTTTTCTCTATCTAAAGCCCATTTCAGTCCTCACTACAGGGTTATCGGTCCATTTCTATATGTCGATGGTCCCGTCACCAGTCTCGACCCATAGTTACTATTGAACAGTGCTCTTGTCCGTCGCTACAGTGTGCTTGCGTATCACAACAGTGCTCTCGTTCGTCACAAGCCAACCTGGACCCGCTTCTACGAGGAAGATCCTTGGACCACTACGCAGCCATTGTCGGGCTGGCGGCTTTCGGTCCAAATGTAAGTGGCAATAAAACATTTTTTAGTTTCCTTGTTTTAATGTGTCTCTACCTCAATCTCGGCTTTCCACATGCCACTTTCCCTCCTCGGCGTTACCCCGTAATACCTGCCGCCCAACCAAAAGTCCAACACTTTTCCTTCTCAAATCGATTAACATGTTTTAGCATGTTAATTGATCCTTATACCATTTGCCTAAATCTCACATGTCAATTACTGAAATTTGTGAATATCACTGAAATATTTATGCTATTTCTAATTTAAATAAATCTACCTATGATTTTATGTATGAACTTATTTATGTGTGATCGAGTTTATAATATGCAATGATTTCTGTGTTTTTGCAGCTCGCCAAATTGATCTGTGCATACATACATACACAGACATATATATATATATATATATATACATAATATTTACTGTGCATTCCTTAATACTTTTACATGTGCCTATTTGCGATATTTCGAAAATCACGATTTGAAATATGCAAAAAATAAACCAAACCCGGGAATAATTCACAAAATTTGGCTTTAGAATTCTACTTAACGAGATTTAACTTTATAAAGAAACAAAACTAGAATGGGGTTTGAGACCAAACGTCCAAAAGGTTAAAGATAATAGTATCGGAATTTAAAACTTAATTTTTAAATCCAAACCTTAAGTAAAAAGTAATTATTAAAGGAATTAAAACCTAAAAGGAGTGATAGCCTATATTTATCTTTTCGTTGAATATTTGAATCGCCCGACTTGGCGAAATGTTCAAGCGCGGTTACAAGTAAATACGCGCAACCCGCGCCCTCATGACTCGCGGCAAGGTCACGCGACGTATTTCGAAAACAAAGAGTCGGAGAACGAAAACAAACACATTTTCGAATTCGCCAACAATAATATAACGAATTAAATTCTTAATTAAGATTCTTCAATCAATAGTGAAATTTCAAATTAAAAAACTAGAACGGACAATTATACAGGGTGTCCTAGACATACAAATTTAAACTCTTTATAAAGCCTAAATGAAACAGTCAAGAAAATAATGACTAACCCAACTAACACACAAAGCGACCACGGTAAATTGGATTTGGAAATTTGGAAGGTGCCGCTGCACTTCCGATCCAAAACAACAATTCAAATAATGACTTGACGACACCAATAGGCAGAAATATGGCATCAACCACATCCCAAAATACGGGTACCATTCAGAAAGCGATTAATAGGTCAATAGGTTGCGGTAGAGGTTTCGTTAGGAAAAATATAGAAACCCCAACAAATAGGAATAGGGTAGACAGAGACAGGCTGATTCATTCAACAATTACCGAACCAACTCAAATTAGAAATAACCAACCCTCGCCTCAGTTGAGCCTAAGAAAAGGAACAAACGACAAGGTTCATTTAGAAAATAGAAACAGGTCGGAAAATCGCCCCCAAATCAACAAAAAAACCTTTGAATGCGATTCTTTTTTAGAAAACAATACACAGCTTGTTTTGGAATCCGACGAACTTTTATTACGCACAGAATTTAACGAATTTATTTATTAACTCATAGCTCTTTTGAAATTAGAAAGGAATTATCAGAATCAACTAACAGGAAAAATAAACATGAATCTGATCACGGACAATCCAACAATTTGATTTAAGAGAAAATTCAAAAGAACCTCGTCAACTTTCATACAGTAATATTGAAAATCGTAGTAGAATAAGAAATAATAATTTAAAATTACAATCACTCAAATAATCAAACAATTCCAGCTACTTATTTTCCTTTTGGCATGATACAAACGCCATTCCAAATTATGAGCAATTAGTTAATTAAATTCCGAAATAATAAAGAAGACAGTCCCGCGCATTTTCTCGAGGAATTAAAAAGATTCAAAAGAGGATATAAAATAGACCATAACGATATTTTAGAAAACTTAGAAGCGTTATTAATCGATTATGCTAAAGATTGGTGTTCAATAACAACAATTTTTGGAGAATACTATCAGATTTCTACGAATATTTTAAAAACGCGTATACAAAAAACTGATGAAAACCTTAGAAAAGAATATAAAATGTACATTTAAAGGAATGATTTTAAAACTTTTGAACAATTAGAGGATTTAGGTAAATAATAGGAAACTGAGCTAGCCAAATTAGTCTAGGAGCCGGAGGGTGTCGTGGCCGATATGGGTAACGGGCTCCACCCAAGTGCTTTTTATGTATCTTGACCCGCTGAACACGTAGGTTCTTTCAGATTTGAAAAATGTTTGATGGAAGTCGAGATATCCTGATTTTAATTTGACAGCTATATGAAAGACACGTAGGTGGATTATCGAAAAATGTTCCGGTAATTAGTTATTAACAAATTAATTATTTAAATGGCCTTCCTTACCTCACGATGAACAAGTAGAATTTTTCAGATTAAAAAAATATTGTATAGAACCCGAGATATCGAGATTCAACTAACAAAGCAGCGTAAGCGGCGCGAAGCGCGAGCCCGAACCCGCCGTTTATAGAATGTTGGTAAGTCTAATAATAAACTATTTATAGCGGTTTAAACATTAAAATTGTTAATAACTAATTAACCGTT
>CAKNWT010264099.1:1514-17098 GCA_932066315.1 Andricus coriarius
TCAAATACTTCAAAACGCTGCACAATTTTTTAGGATTGTATTAAAATCTTATAAAATCCTTTCAAGTTTCTTGTTATATACTAAAAACCCTCCAAATTTTTTAATCTTGAATATTGTAAAAATTTGATATGTAGAACAAAGCCTAAAACTTAAAATTCGTCAAAAATAATTATCACATCCTTTATTTTGATCTTCATTTCCATTAATGTTGTATGTTGTATTTATTGTACATTGAAAAATAACAAATTCCAAGTTAGAATTTTAGAAAAATGGTCCACTTCTTTCGCTTTAATTATTAAAATTTGTCCCAAAAACAAGACAATGAACATCAACAGTAAATAATTGTCAAATCATTTTTTTCATAAAAATTAAAAAGAAAAATTCCAATATCAAGCTATACGGGGTAAAGTGTTTGAAGTCACGATGCAAACTTGCATTTATTTTCAACATGAGGACTCGTAGATCTCGCCAGATTTTGTAACTCTCTTTTTTTTCCTTTGTTATGTATTTGTCTCTTATCTCAATTAAAATGTACATTTATTTTTTGACCTACCTTACAATAAAACAATAACATCATAGTATTTTCGATTAGTTCAATACATTAATTTATGACAAGCCCCATCAGAAAATAAGTGAAAAAATTTTGTAGGACTTTGTAAAACTTAAAATTGATTCTTAAGACTTTTTCTAGTCAAGTGGTTCAAAGTTTAATTTTTGATTTTTTCGATAGTATTTTTGAAAAATTGTACGTCATTCTGAAAACTCAACCTTATTGGTCTCCAATATATTTTAAAAATAGAAAATAGTTTAGGCTTCCTTATCGGGGTAGCGGCGACCCACTAAAAAGCGGATAAGGGCAGAATGTCGACAGATATAAGGTTTTATGTCAGCCATTATTATTTTTAATAAAAAAATATTTTCTTTCTTAATAGATACGATCAAAGGTTATTTTTTAGATGAATATTTTTCCAACGAACCAAATAAACAACTTTTTCAATCGTAATATGTTTCTCTAGTCATAAAAAACTGCGTCTACCGCTGCTACTATATGCGGAATCAAATCGTCCAAGTGCAGTTTGCTGGAAATAATTTAGTTGTAAAATCAACGTTTCACGAAAGTAATCAATACATATAGAAATGTGATATACAGTTATTTGGGACATGGAGTAAAAAAACACATAAATTGCAATTCTAATTAAATTTATACAGAGCAATGAATGATAATCGGACGACGCTGTTCGTCAACGATTCACAAAAATAACTTCTTTACTGCTACCGCATATAAAAAAAGTAACTAGTTGCAATAACTAGCTGAAAGAAACAATATTTTTGTCCTATTACTATAATTTATGGATGGCCCATAATTCCTATCTTAAACTTTTGTCAGGGTTTAGAATTTAGGTTTGAAGGCCCGCAACATTAAAGAAGTAATCCTCTGTTTCTTGTTGCAGATTTAAGTTCACAGTCGGAACCTTTATCCAATAGTGAGACTATTCCTGTTGTTCCTCGTCCCAGAACTTCTGATTCACCTGACAGGTCACCTCCTCCTGCGAGGTCCAGGTCCAGGTCTCCCCATGCCAGACCTTGTTCTCCAGACAGCTCTTCTACCGTAAGGCCTCTTCTTCATACCAGGTGCACGTTTCCACTCACCAAGCTTCCTTCTAATCACGGACCTGGACATAACCTTGACCAACTTCCATTTATTAGACTTACTCGTAAAACGAATCTGCACCGGATATTCGAACTTCGAAGATACACTTTCCCTGCCGCTAGTAGACTAGTATTGAGAGTAGCACATAATACCTTTGAGCTTGTGCCAACTCAAGAACAAATTGTTATATCAACATCCGATGGGCAAGTCTTTGCAATATTGGAGGGCCCTAATGTTCTTTGTGGGCTCTATATATATCATAGATGTATTTACAGACGGGCAAAAATAAATATGGAAAGCAACATGGTTGCCGAATTGACCCCAGATGAAGCGGATGACACTCCAGTAGGTATCAATAATAAAATCAGAAAACATTTTCACGTGAAACGGGAAAAACTCGCATAAAGCACAATCCTCAACGTACTGTTGATTTGTCAAAATAAAATTTTTAACTAATTATTTTACGATTGAAATAAAAAAAAATTTCTTATGTAATATGTTATGCATATCCATCAGAAAACAGAAAAGCTCACATATATGAAAATTTGATTTTCAACTAATTTATTTCATTTCCATCAGGTAGCCAATAAGTATTTTGCAAAATTTGTATCATGTCAACGTAACTATTTTTTAGTATCCGTCAGCTTGACACCCTACAAATATTTGTCCTCAGATTTAAATGAGTAAATTTCAAAAATTGCAATCATATAGTACAATGTTATACTCTTCAGTTTGAAACGACGACCTTCAATTTCTTTAATGCAAACATTTTATTGTTTTAGTGTAGAAAAATCTACGTAATCACTTTGAATGTCACTTTTTCCTACGTGATATTTTGCCTAGGTAAAGGGGTGACAGTGATTCGTCTATCTCAGCAGTGATACACATCGCTTAGTGACGTGTAAAATACGTGCAATGTATTTGAGAAAATAAAGTTGTTACTTGTCAGCCAAATGTGACTTGATTTATTGACCACAGCCTAATTGTATGTGGGGCAAAACTCGGTTAAATATTATGTGATGAAATACTGGGAAATCCCTACAAATTTGGTGCCAGTTGCGCACTCTGTAGGTTCCACAGCGAATTATAAATAAACGTTAATCCAGGGACCATCATTGGAACACTGTTAGAAAAATCCGGATGAGGTTTAATATACATGTATGTGAAGCAAATATGCACTACCGCTACTAAAATGTAACACGCATCGGTGCGGTGAATTTAATATACATGTGTTTGGCTCAAAATTTGAATTTTCGTCTCTTTGTTTTTCATAGAATTTTAGAAAATAAAACCAAAATGTCAAGTCTTATCAACAAATGGTTGAGGGAAAAATTATATGTAAGAATGGAATATTAGAGTTTAGGATAGCATTTTCGATGGATAAAATCATAACCGTTGGTCCAAGAATGCTGGTTTAAGAACTTGTTCTATCATTTAGGAACTAAAAAAAGTGCGTCAAAGTACGATTTTATCCGTTTATTTTTTTCAGATTCATCGTCTTTACGGACGGATCGACGAACAGACAGACGCAGTCAGGTGCGCCATCGCCAAAACTTGATTTTCGGCATCAGGGGGTCTCAAAATGTGGAGATGCGTTGAAAACATGTGGTGTGAAATTTCGGACAATTCTAATACTTTCTCAATCATAAATTATGAGAATGTAACTAGAAACATAAATTTCACTGCTATGATATATTACGTCATTTTCGAGAACAAAGCATTCATTAAGCATTTAATGTACTTAAAATAGGTTTATTATTCTCATTCAGACTGTTTATCTGTGTATGGCAATATTCGGTAACCTTCAAGATAGATTGCATACAGTGTAATATTAGGTGACAGTTTTTAACTTTACACGGCTCAAAATCTTTAGTTAGCTTATAGAATTTACGACATGGGTTCAGATTTTTACAAATGCGTGATAGAATAATTCGCTTTATTTTTGCAAACTAAGCTTTGTTGAGATAACTTCATTTTGTTACTTAGACTGTCAATTTTAGTTTAAATATCTCACAAGCATAAGCTTGAGGTATATGCAATTAATAAGATAAGAGTCATTGAGTATATTTTACAAGATAATAAAGCACTAGAAAAAAACCTTAGTTGCGCAGTTGCAAAATTCTTTTCGGTACAGTTACCACATTTTCCTCAGGAATAATGACGATCCTTTATACGCTGGTCCTATTTTTGGTGGTTATTCTTAATTATATTGGTGAATATGATACTATAATAATTTATCTTTAATTGAGAAGAAACATTTCTTAGAGTTCCACAAATAATAGTTTGTCCGGCTTAATACGCAATTCGTTCTAATTTAAATCCCTGGAAATAATTTTCAAACGAACCAAACAAACGACTTTTTCAATCGCAGGACGTTTTTATTGTCATAAAAAACTGCATCTAACGCTGCTGCTGTATGCGGCGCCAAGTCGTCCAAGTTCAGATTGCTAGAAATAATTTATTTGTACAATCAATGTTTTACGAAACAATCAATACATATAGAAATGTGATCTACAATCATTTGGGACATGAAGTGAAAAAAACACATAAATTGCACTTATAATTAAATTTATACAGAGCAATGAATGATAACCGGACGACGATATACGTCAACTATTTACAAACGTAACTTCGTTACCGCTATCGCTTATAAAAACAGAAACTAATTACAATAACTAGTTGAAAGAAGCTATAGTTTTTTCTTATCACTATAATTTATGGATAACCCATTAGTTCTATCTTAAACTTTTGTCAGGGTTCTCAATTTAGGTTCGAAGGCCCACAATATTAAAGATTTTAAATTGCATTAATCGCATGACTGATTTCGAAATACGGAAAAATTTCGCGAATCCAGCATTCTATCTCGCCTCACATGCATGAGAAAAATCTAATCCTCTGTTTCTTGTTGCAGATTTAACTTCACAGTCGGAAGCTTTATCCAATAGTAAGACTATTCGTGTTGTTCCTCGTACTGGAACTTCTGATTCGTCTGGCAGGTCTCCTCTTCCTGCGAGGTCCAGGTCAAGATCTCCTCATGCCAGACCTTGTTCTCCAGAGAGATCTTATACCCCAAGGCCTCTGCTTCCTATCAGGTGCACGTTTCCAATCACCAAGCTTCCTTCTACTAGCGGACCTGGACATAACCTTGATCAACTTCCATTTATCAGGCTCACTCGCAAAACGAATCCACGCCGGATATTCGAACTTCGAAGATACACTTTTCCTGCCGGTAGTAAACTATTATTGAGAGTAGCACATAATATCTTTGAGACTGTGCCAAGCCAAGAACAAATTGTTATATCATCCAATGGTGAAGTCTTTGCAATACTGGAGAGCACTAATGTCCTGGCTGGATTCTATTTCAGTAATAGAAGTGGTTACAGACGGGCGAAAATAAATATGGAAAGCAAAATGGTTTTTGAATTGACCACAGGGGAAGCGGATGGCACTCCAGTAGGGATTTATAATACAATCAGAAAAAATTTTTACGTGAAACGGGAAAAACGCGCGTAAACCACTATCCTCTACCCACTATTGATTCATTGAAATAAAATTTGAAGCTAATTATTTTACGATCGAAATCAAATATACTTTCTCATGAAACATGTTATGCATAATAATCAGAAAACAGAAAAGCTCACATATATAAAAATTAGATTTTCAACTAACTTTTTTCCAGCTCATTAGAAACCAATACGCATCAATCAAAAATATGAGGAAGAACAAGGAAAGCCAACCAAAACCACCTTCTCACTATTTCCTTATTCTTACTGTATATTTTTAAGCTACTAGGGAATAGCATGTTTCGAACCCAACTTACACTTTATTATCACAGATTATTGATCGGATAACTACCGGTATGAAGAATACAAACCTACTTTAATTAAAATGTACATAATACCCGAAAATAAAAACATAATAAATTATATAAAAACTTATTTGGTCGAATCATTGTTCCAGAATAATATATCATGTTGTCATTGCCAGACAGGAATTTAATGCTCGGAAATTAGATATTTTTATTGATTATCATAAAACATGAGTATTTTACATATGCTTATACTTCCACTCACTTGAATACTTTTGTATGTTGCTTTTATTGCCCTTAGAATCCAAATATTGGCTTCATACTCTTAACAGCTTACCAAAGTTTAATTCCATCCACCTTTTTGAAGGCTTTTTCCACATTACAAAATAATGTTTTGCGACTTTTTTTTTCTGTGCTAAGTAAACTGATAGCTCTATAATTAGTATAGTTAGCTTTATCATTTTTTTCCATACCACCGTTTTATAGCATTTCAGTAGTAATACCATCTACATCTGCAGCCGTACTATTCTTTAAGTTCCTAACAACAAGCCTAATGCTGAAACAAAACTCTTCTATGTCACACTTGTTATGTTCCATAAATTCACTTTCACACAATTTCTTTTAAAAAACCTGTACTCATTCATTCACATTGTCTATATCCCATAATATTTTACCATCAGTATTCTTAATTACGACTAACTCTGTACTCCTGCTTCATTTCCTAATCCTTCTTCCGCTTTGTTTTTACCTTAGATTTCCCTAACTAGTATTTTTGGATTTCTGTTCTGATCCTTATAATTATTTTCTAGTTTGATTCTTTCCTTATTGCTAAACTCGTTGTAGTAAACCTTCTCAAATACGGTTACTTCTTCTCCTTAACGGCTCGCATGATATTTTGCCTAGATAGAAGCCTGATTTATTAGCCACAGCCTAATTTTGTGTAGGGCAGAACTCATATAATTATTATGTGATGAAATACGAGGAAATCCCTACAAATTTGGTGCCATTTGCGTACTCTGTAGGTGCCGCTGCGAATTATAAATAAACTTTAACCTACGACGATCATTGGTACTCAACGTATATAATATGGTACATTGTCTATTGGCATTAGCGTGTTGATCACGTGACATCCATTCCACTTTATTCGGCTGAAGAAGAAGACGAAAGTCGATATTCTGTCCTCGATCTTCGCTCTGTGATGATTTATTCAATAACCACTCTCTTGTTATCATGGGTCTCATTAAATCTGACAGTAGAAGCTGTGACATTATTCTTGAAACTGCAAATAATTATCAGCATTGATCAAATAAGAATCAATTGAATTAGCGTACAAGGTATGTTAAATGAATTCCCAGATAATTATGCGTCAATTTGAAACTGTACCCTTTCGGCTGCATATCTGGTATGTTATCAATCATAAACTTTGTCTTTTCAATCTTACTTCATTAGAAAATGCATCGTAGTAAAATGGAATTGCCGATGGTCATGTTCACGAAAGAAAATAAGAAGGGATATTTAATTCATTGAAACTTTCGGACTTTTCCAATATTAAAATACAGCCGCACTGTAAAATGAACCATGTTACATCGATTTTGAACGTTTTTGCAATCCACAATGTATATTACTATGACAACGGACTTGGTTAATACCATGGCAGAAGAAGGTAAAAAGCCTTATGAATTAGTATAATAAACTAAGTGGTTAATGAAAATGATAAATTCGGATGATATACTGGATTATTCAAACGATCCTTTGTCGGAGTAGGTCATACAAAAGTTCCGTATTGGAGGCTCATCAGAATGCGCATTTCCTACCACTGTGCGGTGGTCGGCACAGTGGTGTTATGAGATTTTTTTTTTGAAATAATAATTGTAAAAGCAATAAAATGTATTTATTGTTGTAATATTAAGCCTTGTAAACTACATTTTAAAAGAAGGATAGACCAGAGCATGGGCAGCCGTAATTAACGGGGTAATTAACAGTCTTTGCATATAATATGGATATTTATGAACCATATAAATTCTTATTTGCAATAAATAAGTCTATTATATACGTGGACTTGATCAATTTAAATTTAGTTGGCTTACTACGTGCCACAACCAAGCTCTTAAAATGTACTGTTAAGGCTACGTCCTTATACGGTTTTAAAATATGGGCTTTAAGGTATTTGGACGAAATTGAGCGCGTGCGAACACAAGTTTTTAAGAGGCTATATAGATGGCGAAAACATAGACTGAATTACTGCATATGACAAGAAACTGACATAGCTCCTTCAAAATTGAATGTTATTAAGCGAGCAATGAGCTGGTGGTCCAAAGGCCTTCAAATACCGGATTTGTTACAACCGTCTTGTTGACCTTGATAAACAAAATAAAATTAGGTCGTGCTATAATTGGGCATCTCAAATCAAAGTGATTATCGAGACAAGAGGAGACTATGCTATTTGATCACAACAATACACGCTATCAGGCAGAGATTCAAAAGATGTGCGATAGTATTATAAATACGTGGTAAAATATCTTAAAAAGCTTCTTTATCGATAGATCGATAAACACCGGGTATAATCAAATTTTGACACCAAAGCCTTAGGCACTTGACTACAGAACCATATTTAAAGTTCAGATTGCCATTTAGCAAAACTAAAATCATAAGTCATCTAAGGCTGGCATCTCACTCTAGAATCAAAATTAATTATGGTGGAAGCACATACATTATTTGTACGAATGAAAACTGCACCATTTGCAATATCAACGCTCGAAAAACGCTTAGTCATTTCCTTTTATACTGTCCAATTTATAAACCTATTAGAAACGAGTTTCTAAAGCCAACACATTTGAATTACATATTATGTAGTTAATGCGCTCTAGATTAGGTAAATTATAACTAACGAATAATAAGCGTACAGATTCTTTATGTATGTCTGCACGAATCAGTCTGAAAAAACTCTCCTTTATTAAAATTGGATTTATTTATCTGTTTTTATTGTAATTTTATATATGTCTGCTCTAATTAAACTGCAAAACTCTCTTTTATCGATATTGAATGTATTTATCAGAATTGACAAACTGTAACATTTTTTTACTTGAACAAATAAAGTATATCTAATCTTATCATTGCTAAACTAAACGGCGACTGCCACTAGTTATCGCGCCAGTCATGCTCACTGCTTTTCGATTCTCTTATGAGAATAAGAAAGAAGTGCGTCTTTCATTTGCTGGTCTGGTCTTGAAGCGAAGTAACGCCAAACTTAACGAAGAACTTTGAAAGAAAGGTGAATTATTAGAACGAAAGACGATGAGAGGATCGATTAGAGGAAAGCAGCGACGGCCAGGTTAGTAATTCAATCTCTCAGTAGACTCTTGCCAATAAAATCTTGAAACTAAAATTGTGCGCTAGAATGATGTACCTGGCTTCCTTCAGGCAATGATTCGAGAAGACTCTAGTACCTTAAAATACTCTTTCAAGTAATTGAAAAAATAGATGAAAAGTAAAAATAGAATTATATATATTGAAAATTGGAGATATAGAAAAATATGTGTAATAAAATACGTTTATTATCGCTTTTTTGTAGTTAAGGTACGTTACAATGTATCATAATTAAAACCTTGACAGAGATAACGCTGGATAAATAAAAATCTCTTCTTCTGGAATCCGTTTGCGTTTAAGAATAAAAGAATGTTTTATTTTGATAATTTCACATATATATAATATGCGAATAAAGAAATATTCAATTATGTGATTATTAATAATATATGTCATTATAATATAATATATTTTTAATAACAGTATTTTTATTTATTAATTATGTAAATATGTAATTAGCTACAATAAAAAATAGCTGTGAATTCGATTTCCGAAGTTTCCACTTTATATGCAGTTGTTGAATATCTAAACCAAGAAAGCAATTATTGTACAGAACAGTTAAATTTTCAACAAAGCAGTCAACCTACAACCAAATAGGTAATTACTCAAATATAAAAATTGATTGTCAACAATTGTCGAAAAGACGAATTTTTATCGTTAAATTCTCAACTAAATTGTGAAAGATTAATTTTGTACACGAAAAAACGAATTTTCAATAAAATAGCGGAATTTTCAACTAGAAACCATCAGTCTTTAACCAAAGATAGAATACCTACATTTTCACTTTAAGAAATTGATTTTGGAATATGAACTAATGATTGACCAATGAAAAATCGATTGACCTATGATATTATTACATTTTGTTGAATAGAAAGGAAGTCCTAGTCACTTATGATATCTTAAAATCTGTTTTTAATTTAATGAATAGGCAATCAAGATAAGAAACATGGCGTAAATTCGAGGCATATATAATAAATGAGATAAGGGTTATAGCATATAATAGATGCTGTAATAAAACACCTAACAAATATCTTTTTACACTGTTAAACAAATTCTTCGTTAATAGAGTAATTAGTTTCTCCTCATACACAAAAATAAAGGTCCTTTCTACTTTGTCCCGTGATTAGCGGAAATAATTCATTATCTTGGAAAATGTTGATAATGTAATAATATATTTATATGATTACCTTTAAATCATTTTGAATCATAAGTTGACATTTTATACGAAGTAATAATCGGAAATAAATGCATTTAAAAGAAAAAAGAAAAACTGAAACTTTCTCAAAAGGGATATCACTCACTTTTTAGTTGAGGAACAATTTCTCTGATAACACTTATTTTTAAACAAAGTTATGCCTATTTCAATATATGCAACCTCGTGAACGGTATTCACGTGACTCAATGATTTTTGGTTTCTCCTACCAGAGACCTTGAAAAATCTGTTTGCAAAATTTTTAAATGTTTTATTTCTGCTTCTTTTTGCAGAGGTAAGCTCACAGCCCGCGTCTGTACCTAATAACGAGCCTATACATGGTGTTCCTCATACCGAAACTACGGACTCTGCTGAAAAGTCTCCTTCTCCTGCGGGGTCCAGGTCCACGTCTTCTCCTGCCATACTTAGTTGTCCGGACAGGTCTTCTTCAAGGCCGCCCCCTCCTGCCAGGTGCATGGTTCCTCCTACCAGGCTTCCTTCTTCTAACGGACGTGGAAATAGCCTTGATCAACTGAAATTTATTCGGCTTATTTCTCGAAAAAATTCGCACCGTATATTCGAACTTCGAAGATACACTTTTCCTGTTGATACACGGATTAAAGTAAGAGCACCATGTGCCTATGTGCCTATACCAACCCATGAACAAATTGTTATATCAACATCAGATGGAGACGTCTTTGCTATATTGGAGAGTACTAATGTTCTTGCTGGAATTTATATTTATAATAATAAAGAGTACAAGCGGATTAAATTTAACATGGAAAAAGCCATGGTTACCCTATTGACCCAAGAAGAAATGGATGCGACTCCAGTAGGTCCCCAACGTCTAATCAGAAAATATTTTCGAGTAATGCGGAAAAAACGCGTGTAAACTGCAATAATCGACGCAATATTGATGTACAAAAAATGTAAAACTAATTCTTTCAAGATTGAAATAAAATCTACTTTATTATGAACGATTTTATGACTACAAATCAGAACACTGTAAGGGGTGTTTATTTGTACCTTTGTGCTTAAAACCTGGTCCGAGAAATTGATGATGACGTAAGGAACAGTAGGATAGACTGTTCTTAATTAACGAGAATAAAAAGGTGTTTACTAACGAAAATATAGTGAAAGTGTCATAATTGCTTTAAAGAAATGATTTTTATTATATAGTCTGATCTTCTGATCTTCATTCATCTGGACGATGATCTTTTCTCAAAACCATTAGCATTCTTTGGCCTCTCTGGCGCTCAGAATTTATGTGTAAACAACTTAATGTCCTTTCCGTTTATTATTTATTTATAAACAAATTTCTCTTCGCGTGCGTTATTTTTATTGTCTCAACCTTTTAAACACTAATATTTATTTCTAAATTATTCTTACCATTTGAATATACAATATGAATCTATTCTGATAATGTACGTAGCTTTTATCATTGAATTTCATACGTGTATTTACTGTCTTTTATGGACCTGCTTTCTCATTAGAATAATAAGTATGTTCTTATCATTCGAAATCTAGATTATTTAAATTAAAAAATTTAGATTGTACTGATTTTAAATAGATAGACTTTGAGGAAAAATAGTGCAAATAATCAAAGATAAGAATTTTAACTCATTAAGACAGATTTTAATGTAACAACTTGAAAAAGATCACAAATCACAATTAGACTTCCAGATACCTACTTTGCTGTTTATTAGTATTAATATTTTTTTATTCTCTTAAAATTAGTTTTTCAGAATATGAAATATAATTTTTATGTTAAAATCTCCAAAAATTTACAGTTTGAAAGAAAAATGTTAAAATCTTTTCAAATTCTAAATTATTTCCTGATCTTTCTAATGAACAATCTAACAAAATACACAGAAATTTATTTTAATCTACTAAAATATAAAAATATTTATCTGGGCCTCAATAAAATTATTAAAAAAATGTATTAGCAAAACAATATTTTTTTCCATAATAGTCCAGACACCTTGAGAAAGTATTCCGCGCTGTATTCCTTAGGTCTGTGACATTTTTGGACGACTGGGACAACAATTCACCATCTTTAGGACTGACTTTGTTGATATCTGGTATCACCAATCAAAAGAAGAGATTATTTTATTTAGACACAGTTCCCCTGTAAGTTACCCATGCCAAACCGGAAATATAGAAGATTTCTAGATAAGATTGCCTAGGAGCACATCCTCTAGAAACCGTTTTCTAGATGATACTCGACGAATGCTAGACTCAAAAGGGTCGCAGGTAAAAATTACTAGACACTACTAGATGAATTTTAGACGAACCCTAGATAAGACGACCGCCGTAAAATTGTCCTAGACTTTCGCTAAAGGAGCTAAATCTAAAAAGTATCTAAAAATGATCTAGAGAATTGGGATTAATCCAGGGACAAATCCCTGGAAAGTTTACTCTGCTCTTAAGTTCTATAGTAACGCCAATCAAAGTATTGCTTTCCGGCGAATCAGAATTGATTCCGTTGTAGAAGAAGACAAAAACGCTTGAGACTCGGCATCTTTCGTCGAGCAGCTTCCGGACTGTCAACACATATTTGTCTTTATAATAGTTGATTGCTTGAAAAGTTTATGCTACATTATTATGGGCTCATCCTATCCACTTTAGGTCCCTGTGTTAATTAATTTACTAAGGTATTTTTATAATTCAGAAAGAATAATTTCTTAGTTTCGTGTTGCCCCGTTTTGATTTTTAAAACTCGGTTGTAGATATTTGAGTATGGTTTAGTTCACACAAATAAACGGTCATATTCTTGATTGGATTAATTATTTTAGTCTTATGATTATATTTTCTCAGTGGTTGTAATTTTATTTTTATGATTTCAACTATGTATTTATAACTTATTTGTTCCGTTTTTTTTATTTCGTTTTAGACCCTTTCCCTGATGTTTTATGATTTTTTTAAATAAATATTTGGATCTTACACTACTCGTTCATTTCCCTGATTATGTCTTTTTAGTTAGTTATCAATTTTTATTGAGCTACTTTTTTCGGTCTTGTAAAATCGAAAGAGAGATACAAAAACAATTAGTTTGCTTAATCTTCAAATTGAAGCCAAGGAAAATGTAACTCATAAAATTTTCTCGAGTTTATAATTGTCAAATTAATTATTTATATTGATTAGTGTTGGAATCGAGGAGAATTTCAAAAAGGAACTACCCCTATACCACTACACAGAATTCGGTGATGATTTAACCTAATTTTCAAGTTTTTTAATTTAATTAAATTTTGTATTGTATATTTTTTTTGCAGACTTTATGTAAATAGTTTCTGATCCAAGCAATATTTAGCGCCCGCTGATAATTAAATATAAGTGTTTATTCCTGATGATTTATAGAATTTCATATTAGAAACCTAGGTTTGAAGCGATAAGTGAATTATCATTATATTCATTAGAATTAACATTAATTACGCAGTTAAACGAATTTAAATTATTTCATATAGCAATAAGTTTATCCTCAGCCAGAAAAAATGACGATCCTCTATCTTCTTCTCCTGTCATTGGCTTTCATCCTTAATTCTATTGGTGAATATAATAAGATAATAACATATCTTTAATTTACAAAGATTTTTTTTCAATTTCGCAAATAACAATTTGCCTGACCTAATGCTCAATATATCCAAATTTAATCATGTACAAATTCTTTTAAATCACTGGAAACCTTTTAACTCTTATGAAATCCATTAAAATTTTTTTAATACTTTCAAAACCTTTAAAATCTTATGAAATCCTTTTAAATGCTTTAATTCCCTTTGAAAACTCTGACATCCCTTCAAATCTCTGAAGTTTCAAATTTAAACTCTCTTGCAATTCGTCGAAATATATTTAAATCTTGTACTATCTCTAAAATCAATATAACTAAAGGGCCTATGACACCGCCACCGAACGCGTCCTCGGGTTGCGGATAGATGGTCCCTGTACCAAGGGTTTCTGCTGAATATGGTTGCAATAATTAATAAACAGTCGCGTACAATTGTCCAGGGATGGTCCCGAAGGAATAACCCCTAAGCGGAGGCGTGACAACCGTGCCGAAAGCTGAATAGCACCTGCGTGAGGGGTCTTAAACGGTGACTCTGGGATACCGGGCGACCTCTCAGAGTATGCAGCATTATCCTTGCATGCGGGCTTCTACAAGGATGGACGAACCCTTTCCCTAGCTGCTCGTGGGAACAACAATGACACCACCAAAACACCCAAAAGTTGTACATGCGGTTCAAAACGATCGAACGCGCAGAACACCCGACAATGTGTCGGGGAACAATGCCGATAATCCTAGAGTTCGGGGTGCTCAAAATAATTTAGATGAAAACACGACGACGAACCGGCAAAGCGCCCACATTGAGTGGACGAATCAAATCAAGGATGACTTGCTAGACTGCTACGATGCCAGCATTATCCCTGTTCACCGAGGCTTTATGGCGCGTATGCATACTCTGTGGTGCCAAAAACACCCAGAGCTTCAGCACGTTTCGATTTAATCGTTGCGAAATCAACGTGCCTACCTCTGGAAAAATGGACGTGTACGCGGAGCGCTTCCCAACCGCTGCTTGATCAAGCTGCAGCCGAAGATAAGGAAGTGACATTAGGACCAACCGCGGAAAGCAGTCACCTTCTGAGAAATGATCACGATTTCAGGACAAGGAGGAACATGAACATGCAAGTTCCTCTTAAGCCCCAAGATCTGGCTGAAATGGATGCCTCCCTTCGTGGAGAAATTTCGCAAGAATCCAAACTCTGGACTATCGATTGCTCAGTTTATGGCGCTGGGAGAGCTTTGGCTGATTCAAATCGAAGGTTTAAACCTGCGATGGATCAAAAGACCAAAAGACGCTTACATCAACTGAACAAGAAGGTTGGATGGGCAAGACAGAATGCGCCCCATATTCAATATGAGATTGAGTACATAAAATCTGGTAGACCATTCACGAAGAGGGTTCGAAAGTTTGCCCAAAAACTGAGGATCTTGAATCACACACTAAACAAGTCAAAGCTGCTGACAATCAGGCTGCATATTGTGACAAAATACGGCTGTTATCTGACGCAAGAATTAAAATACAGAAGAAGGAGAGATGGATCAGGGGAATCAACAGTTCGCTCGAATCGTCGCTCGAAAAAAGGTGTAGCAGGCTGTCGATAGAACCTGCTAATTGACAGGTGTCTGCAAAGACGCTGCAGCCCATCAACGCGTCCTGTCAATGGCCTGTATTGACTACCGGAAAGCTTTCGATTCAACCTCTCAGAGACTTATGATCTGTCTGTTGGAAAGCTTGAAGGTGCATCCACACATAGTGAGATGCATAGAGAGATTAATGCCTCTTTGTAAAACTAGATTTACTATCTCATCAGGAAATTCTCGTGTGACAACAAACAACGTCACCTGCCAGGGGAGCGTCTTTCAGGGCGATACCATGAGCCCTTTGCTTCTTTGCATCACACTTTTGCCTCTATCTCTCGCACTACGAAATTCTTCTGGATACCTCTGTGGCGACACTAACCAGCGCAATCATAAGGTCACTCATGTATTTTATATGGATGACCTGAAGCTCTAT
>CAKNWT010264114.1:1666-19799 GCA_932066315.1 Andricus coriarius
GAGTGTGACTACCGAGGAGGGATAAGGAAAAAAGGACGCCGAGAGAAAGGGAATAAACACATTAAAATAAATCTGGTAATTAAATAAAAAGGTATTAATTACCACTTACAATTCGTGAACAGCCAGCCCGTGGCGGAGAGCTGGCAACCCAAAGTGGATACTGCGTGGACAGTGAGACGAAGGAGTTTCCTAACTAGGAAACGATTTGAAGCTCGACGGTCCCCCGGTTCCCGACATGGACGGAGAGACGTGCTGAGAGCACGAGACACTAGCGCTGAAAAAAATAGTGTATAGGAAGGCGAACGAACCAAGACTGACGACGCGACGGGACTCGTTGTCGTCTTTGGCTTCGGGACCCCTCGGGGGATTCCGTGTGTCCTCGCACGGAGAAAAATGAATAGTCAAAATTGAAGTGTCAAAATTTGGATGGTCAGTTTGATAATGTAGATAGTCTCAAGTACCATCCACAATTTTTTCTTCATAGTCAGGCAGACCATAATTTTATAGTCTGTTTGAATATCCACAGGTGATTCAGACTGATTATCAGTGTAGTCAAATCGACACTCCAGAATGTCAATCGACACTCCACAATGTCGAACAGAAGTGGCTGTGTCACGATCTCTACCGAACGCCGAGCGAACACACCCGACAACCGAAGCGCATTTTTGGAGCGACTGACATTCGGTGTCAAGTTTGCCGTATTTTACAACACTTTTAATTAGTTTAAATCATCTGTGGATACTTCAAACATGTGTCGAGAGTGACTATAATGTGCAGAACATGTTGGAGAGTGGGTTGAGTGTTTTTCTGTCTGATTTTGAACGTCAAATTCAATACTTCCGACGGATTAAGGACAAAGGCGTCACTCATTAATTAGTGCATTCTCAACATTTTCGACCAAAAATGTGCTCAGCATTTTGTAATTCGTTGAGAAAGAAGCGAGAATTGCGATATTAGTAACACGCATTTATATTGTTTTCTAAATTTTCCAGTGTTAATGTTTTAATTCAGTGCAGTGACGCCGTTTCCTTAGCCTCTCGTGCTAAAAGTATTATGGTGTCAAAGTTTTTATACATATACAATCATGTCACAAGTGATCCTTCTCTTCAAAAATAATAAAGATGCTTTCAGAATTGATCGATTTTATATCAATTTTCATGCTTTTCTGGTTTCATTTATTAATTTAATTTCCGTCTCTTGTCTCCCTTACTCTAAGGAATATATATGTAAGTAGAAGAAGGACAAAATATAATAGAGTTGACCCCCTGATATGATCAAGTTAACATTCCAGAATAATCAAACTAAAATTCCTGAGATAATCAGTTTTAAACTCCAGGATCGTAAACTCAACACTCTGGGATAGTGAAGCTAACTGTCAAATTTTGACGCACCATGGATCGTACGCTAGACCATCTAGGGGGCTGTCCCATAGTTAAAACTGAAATATAGTCAGTCTGACACTCTAAATGTTCAGGCTGACTAGCCATTTATCTCCGTGCGCGTACGGCCCGTCAACCCTTTCGTACAGGGTCGCACCGATTCCGTGTGTATGGTTATATGGTAACAGATCTGTTACACACTTCTTAAAATAATGCAACAAAAGGGGCTTCACTCTTTAAATCTGAATCAGTGAAAAGTCACTAATTGTCAGTGAAATCTCACTGATTCAAATAGCTGAATCCGGTCACTGACAACCAGTGAAAAGTTACTTATTCATTCAGTGAAAGTTTCACTTTTTAGAGTTGACAGCACTACACCACGTCAATTTAGCAGTAACAATAAAATAAGATTTTATTAGATTCCATGAAATAATCATAATCAAAACTTAAAACCCATAAATTTGATCAAATATTAAAAAATGTGAAAAGGTTTGATGCTTCTAATTGACAAAAAAACTCACATATTTCTTTACTTTCAAGATTCGACTGCCATGTACACACCTGCCAAGTAAGTACTTTTTATACGAGTTAGAGTATATTTTTCCCGCATAGTAAATTAAGCACAATTATAGTCAGAAAATTTACAAATTTATTTCGTAAAAAAATTATTTTTGCTACTTAAGTAAAAGCATAACAACAACGCTTTGATTTAACACTAAGAGGTTTTATCTATCATGATTTACTTTAGTGTTACTGAACTGAATAGTGAAAAGTCTGGAATCACTGATTAATCAGTGAAATGTCCATCTGCTATTTCCATCAGTGCTTTTTTCACTGATTCATATTTAAAGAGTATGTAAGAATTATTACGAATTACGAATCTGGGTTTTCTAAAAGCATCTCAGTTACTTTTTAAATACTTGATTAAGTTACTAACTAACTAATGAAGGTTAAATTTGCTCTACAAGTAATTACAGATATAATCCCAAGCCTATAACAAAAACCTTGAATAACTAATATACTTTGTATTATGTAAAATATAAAGAAATTCATTGGAATTGAACGAAAATTTGCAGAATATCATGAGATACAATGGATTTGCATGAAATTATAGTTGAATGCGATTTACCTTTATTTGGAAAGGTGTGCATTGATCTAACTTGTCAACACAGTAGCCAAAAAGCGTGGCTTTTCTTATCTACTGCAAAGAACACATACAGAAAACACCATCTATTATATTCTATCATAGAAATTAATACTATCCAGTCACTATCCAGCGGATAGTGAACATTTCTTAAGTAAATTATACAAATCGTGTCAATTTTTTTTCTTTTTTAGGTATATGAATTCTCAAAAAATATTTTGAAGGTGAAAGGCATCCGCATGTTATAAAAAATAAATAAATCTATTTCCCGGGAAAACTATGCTAGATAGAAAAAATGTAGCTGAAAAAAATTATTTATGTCAAAACTATCTACCCATTGCTATAATAATTATTATTATCTAACTTCAGTTTCTGACATTGATTTAGTTAATCAGTATACTCTTGAATTGAATAGGGATTTATATTTACAACCCTCTGTAGCAAGTATAACGTAAGTTCGCATGAATTTATAAAATAGTGTCTAGATAAATAAGCCCATCTATCTCAATTGCCTTTAACTCAAAAAACAATGGGGTTCTTGCATATTTTCAAATTTTGTTTTCCTAGTAAAATTAAAAGAACATCAAAAAAATAATGTAACTACGGAAGGAAAGTTTTTTTCAACTAAGTTAAATTTTTTTTTTAATGTTCAAAAAGTATAATTTTTTAATTTTTGCGGGTAAATCTGATTGGTTGCGCGGTATGTCGGAAGTACTTTATTCTGAGTAGCGCGGTTGTCCGCTTGGTGAGGAATATAATATGGCCGCTAGCGATTGAATGTGTAAATAGTAAACTTAACGTATTGTGAGGTTTATTATTTTAAACGTGTTTTAAAAGTTAAAAAAGGGCCTAAGAGATTTTCAAAATGCTTAGAATTTTACTAAACCCCGGCTTTGTAAAGTCTGACAATGCAACGGCTTCGGCCCGATTCTTTCTCACTTCTGTGCTTATAGGCACAGAAGTGCTATGGCAACTAATTGAAACTGCTATTGCAGTTGTAATCAGGCACAAAGCATTATTTTTTTGAAGACGCTGCCATTATTATACTTGTGAAATGTAAAGCAAAAGAAATCCGACTAACGTGTGCTCGTGATTCCGAATATATGATTGACTAAAATTTGAGATTATCTTTGGAAACATCTCTTTCTCATGCACTTGAGTAATTTTATTCATTACTATCTTTTTTATGTTTTATATTTTAAGAAAAATTGTATCTTTTTAGTGAGATTAGGTTACGACTGACCGTTGCTTTTCGACAATTTTAAGTAAACAAATGTCTCTGTTAGAAATTGTAAATTGAATTTTCGCCAGCTGTCTGCTAGATACTTCGTTAGTCAATGTATCATTATTCTGATTGGTTACGCGCTTTTTAGGATGTGACGTTTCAAGGTCACAGAGTTCTTGAATGGGGATTTCGGTACTTTTCTTAAACATTTTTTTTTCTCGACAACGAATTATTTAAAAAAAATTTGTAATTCACTAAAATGTTCAGAATGCTAAGCAGTATTTCAAAAATATATTACCTAAAATTCATGCAACGACGTCATTCCTTGGGTTGACAAGTATATAAACAAAAAATACTTCCGACTGCGATACGAATTGCATAATTGTTTACCTAACCCGCCGGATTAATTTGATTACATTATGATGAATTATAAAGTGGGCTTTTTTAAGGTTGCCTCACATCCATTTTTCAAGTCTTTTTGGGTGTTCAATGCGGACAAACGTTGATGCACCATAAGAATTGGAAAGGAAGAATAATTAGATGGCTTTCTTGGGCTCTAGTTCTTGGATCCTTGGGATCTATCCTCCATTTTAAAGATTTTATACCAGTCAACAAAAACTTATGGTAAGATAAAAATACGAACATCTTGAAGTCGTCACAGAAAAAACAGAAGGTAAAAAGAGTTGCAGGTAAAAATGCTAGGGGTAATCTCAGCATATAAAAAATATAGGTATATGTAACGTGAAAAATTAGTGATATTTTATTTTCTCGCTGCCGATCTTCAGCTTTTTGCTTGCCGATATTACCCCCAGTATTTTTACCTACAACGCTTTTTACTTTTTGTTTTTTTTTCTGCGGTAGAACAAGAAAAAAAGTAAATGTTTGCAGGTCTCTTTCATTTGTGCTTGTTACATCTTGTTTTTCATCGTGCTTGCTTTCGGCGTGTTATCTATTCATAGACGTCGCCAAGATATGGCATGGTGGACCGTTTCGTATTCCTGGTAATTGAAGAATTTGATAATAATTATACTATAATATGCACAATAATTATCTGATTTTATAACAAAAAATTTGACATGTTTAGGAATGAACGCACTGTTAATGTACATTGGGCACCAGCTTTGCTATCAAATGCTGCCGTTTAATTGGAAAATCGGTCAAATGAAAACTCATGGTTGGTTATTGGTGGAATCATTGTGGGGCGTCGCTCTGTGGATTGTGGTTGCTTACATTCTAAACAGAAAAAGAATTTATATTACTTTGTGAATATGTATTGATAGAATAAAGTTCGAATTTTATAATCCTTATTGTCAGCTTCTTTTTCACGTCTGATACAGAGCTGTAGGACTACAGGCCGCACAGTGGTCCGGATCGTCGAAAAGGTGAACAAAAGTAAAAAAATTGGAGAAATCACTCTCAACGCCTAATGTACACTGGGTTAAAAATTTCATATTTATCAACATTATTAATTTTTTTATCAATAGTTGTTGTTAAAAGTTGTTGTGAAAGAATTGATTTCCATGAAAGATCTTTGCGTCAATTTGCGACTTTTCAAATGGGACGCTAATTACGAAGGCTACACAGGCAGGAATATTTGCGCGATTTGAGGCGCGTGATTGCCTATTATAACAATTTTATGAAATAGTGATTTCAATTTACACAGTTTTCAGTATTTTTCTATTCAGATATTTAATATTCTTTTTAGTTAATGTGTTTTTGTAAATGAATTTATTTTAAACAATTATCCAATATAATTCAAAATATATAAAGGAAAATGTTCTCACGTCGTAAATTCAAAATGATTTAACAATCTTACTACAACCACGGACTAGGTTTTCATAATAGAAGTGAAAAATATTGGTGTTGGAGGTAATTCCTATAATAGGCCTGTTGTATGGGTATTGTTACAGGTGCCTAAGAGATATTCAACCGGATAGTGCTAGTGCGAATGAGGCCCGAGTGCCCCATTTGACTGATTCAAACAGTGCGGATTCAACGACTGACAAATCAGTCAAAAATTAATTCTTGAATCAGTCATTTTGAGTGAAAATTGGCGCGGTTAGTACTTGGATGGGTGACCGTCTGATACTACTGCGTTGCTGTTGGCGGTCGTGGGTGTGGTGAGCCCATTTACTACAAATCCACCTTAAAAACACTACCCGAATCGGGTAGTGTCACGCTTACCCCTAGAGGCTCGCCGAAAGGGAAATAGCTTAATGATATACATTTTGAGTGACTGACCAAATCAGTCAGTTTGACTGATGTAAGCAGTCATTCTGACTTATGTAAACAGTCATTTTGACTGATATAGGCAGTCATTCTGACTCATTTAAACAGTCATTTTGACTGATTTAGACTGTAACTTTGACTGTTCAAATCACTCATTTCGATTGGTTGAATCAGTTGTTTATGCCTTATTATAATTATTTTATAAAATGGAGGAATTTTATTAAGAATATTAATATACAAATAATTTCCGTTTATATACATATATTTATTCAAACTATGTCGACCCCGTATGTTAACCCCCTGCACATAGAGAACTTAAGTACTGATAATAATATAATAATTTATTCAATATTACAGAGTAAAATATTTAGAGTTGTCACTGAATTATCAGACTTTGTGTTGGGCACTTTATATAAATAGGACTCATGAAATTATAAAAAAAAATTCAGTGAAGTCGCTTAGCAAACATTCGTAAGGTAGTGCAACTTAAAAAGGGTATCAACCGCTGCTAGTGTCGGCTATTTCTACATAAATGTAAGGCTGGATCCTGCCTCGAGTTGTTTTCGACAGTTTTTGAATAAACTCATCCACGTTTATTTCGCTCTGAAAATAAAAAAAAAACATTTTATAATTTTTACTTTAAAATTCAACAAGTATTAAAAAGTAATTCTCTTTGGTTTAAAATTGAACTGGTTTGTTGAATATTCAACTATTTCATAAGAAATTTACTTGTTTGAAATTTATATTTTGGTGTTGAAGAGAAATCATGTATTTTCTAGATGAAAATTCAACAATTTTTTTGCAAATTTGGCTTTTTGTTAAAAAATACATCCGTTTTAGTACCAATTTCATCTTTCTTGGATAAAAATGCAAATATCTAATGGAAAATTAATAAAAAGGTTTAAAGTTGGAATAATTTCACGTTAGCAGCATTATTTGGTTTTTCTTTAAATGATTCAAATAAGACAAGAACCTTTTAATACTTGACCGACTATAAATTTCATCGAAAATTATAAAAATAAATAATTATAGTAAATAACTTTAAAGTTGAATAATTTTACTATAAGACATTCTGATAATGTTACAAAGGCTTTATCTGGGTATAATTAGATGAGTGTTTTGATTTTTTTATTATTCTGTAAATAATATCCATAAAAATAAAGTTTTTTCACAAAATTTAAAATAACAATAACCACAAATTCTTTTAACATTTTTTCAGTTTATCGGGTTGATCTAAGGTAGTTTCTAAGATTTCAAAGGATTTCTAAATATTTCAAAGGATTTTAATGGATTTTGACGAACTTTTATAAGATTTCAAATTACTTCAGTAATCTTAAAGGATTTTAGATGTTCCCAAGAAGGCATTTTAATGAATTTGAAAGGGTTTGAAAAGATTTCATAGAATGGGAAATATCGCGAAAAATTTCAAGAAACTCAATTAAATTATATTTGAATTCACGGGATTTCAAGAGATTTTCTAATATTGTAATGAAATTTCAAAGAATTTACTCATATCAATTCAGGAATTTCGAAGAATTAACGCCGTAAAATACACCAGTGCTACAAAAACAATCCAATCACAGAAAAATTACTCTTCCACGATAAATTTACACTTTGCACAACCACCCGAACTTTACACTTTAAACAGGAAATTCGAACTAGTGAAGCTTTAAGTGCGAAAATAATCCAGGCATATATCCATGGCTGAGCCGCACATACAAGAAAATTTACCTGTGAGCTGGTAGAAATTTCATTAGGTAGCAACATACTATTGTTTGATGCAGACAAGGGCCAGTCGGACACGGTAGCAAAAATTATTATATTGCTTGAAAATTGGCGGGTTACAAACATGTTAAAATTCTTCGGGAAATTCCAGCCCCTGTATTTGGCTAATAACGTAGAATTTCAATAATAACAATTATATACAAAAATTTGATATAAATCATTGTTTATATTAATTATTTATTGATACGCAAGCAAGACATAATTCCTTCTCGTTAATATATTATTTCGATGTTGATGGTAAAATTGGAAATAATATTTTAACTGAGGGTCGATACAACTCCTTTATTTAACCTTATCGTTAATATTTAAAAAAAATTAAATTATTAATATAAGTATTTTAAAAGTGTATTATTCACGTAATTTCTAAAAACGAATTTCTAATTATTTTCCTATCACAAACACCACTCCGTACATTATTCTAACATAAAATGACTGATTTACTTGTCGCTTAGAAAATGACTGACCAATCAGTCACTTTTATTGACTGAGAATCAGTCATTTTGAGTGACTGATTGAATTAGTCACCAATATTGACTGATTCATCAGTCAAAACGACTGTTTGGTCAGTCAAAATGACTGTTTGGTCAGTCAAAATGACTTATTCGTCAGTCAAAACCTGCTTGATTGACTGAATCAGTCAAATTTTGACTGATTTAAATTTAGAGTGTAGGTAAAGCCGTCAATGCGATTGTTGTTCTTCTGATAAATTGTTCCTTTTTATGTTAGAAAAAGTTTACTTGAGGATTAAAATGCAAGTTTCTGAAAACTGTGCTAATAAACGTATAAATATGAATGAAAAAATTGATCGTCTTCTTGAGTACCTTTTACAAAATCCTTTGCCTCACCTTATACTTTTTCCCAATACCAGGTATTGTGGTTAACAAAAAATGTTTTGAGATTTGCAATTTTGCTTTTACCTGTAAACTATCTTTAATCTCAAGAAAATATTCTGCGAGGAAACATTATGAAGCCGTTCCGTGAAATCAAAGTTGATTCCAAAATTGTTGTGCTGTGCTAAAAATGGAAAATTTTAAAATAAATGAGGATTTTTACATTTCTATTGTGAAATCGGAAAGAATTCTTTCATAGAAGCTGTTCTAAACAAGTTTCTACAAGTACCTCCATGAGTGAAAAGTGAATTTAAAACAAAGTTGACATCTTTCCACAAACTTTTTTTACATAAATGGAAACAACACATCGATCTCCAGAGAGTTTTAAGCGTCAAAACTCAGTGTGCTTGCAACAAGATTTTATCTATCCAGATAGTTTTCCGCAGCAAACACAACAAAGGTATTTTAAACAGAATTGTTTAACGACTCATTACAATTGTTAGCAGTATAATAATTAGGTATATTACGCAGAGTTTTTCCACGCCATTTCCATTGTCATAAGGTTTTTTTGTGTATACGCTTTTTTAAAAATGTTATGCGGCTGATGTAAGCGATATCCACGAGAATCCCAAAACTTTGAACCGATAAACTAAGTTCACGTATGACTTAGATCGGAAAACTTTGATTGTTTAAGCTATTTCGACTTTACCAAATTGTACTGAATGACTGAAATAATTTGAAGGGTTTTCAGAAAACCCGGTTAAAAAAATAAACATTTTTTTGCTGTTTGTTAAACATTGTATCGAACAATTCGGAAATGTTAAAGGTTCCTAATTCAAAATTGCCATATACCTTTTCTTACGTTTTTGCAAGTTCGCAATATGATTTTTACATTTTTTATCTGATCTTAAACATTTAATCTTCAATATTTTGGAATATATTGATCCTGTGAAAAAGAAAAGATTAGTTTCAGAATGAGCACTTCAAAATACAGAAAAAAATATCATAAAAATGAAATGAACACGAATTGTGTACAATTTTGTAACGTAGTGCAAATGATTTGTATATATGTTCAACTGACAAGAATGCGTAAAATTTAAAAATTTTAAATTTCAATATCTATGCAATGTTCAAAAAGTATATTTAAATATATTTTTGTGTATGGTTTATTTGCTCAAATAATTTATTAGTTCATCAGTACTGACTCACCTTTCACTCGATACAACTGAATAAGAGGTTTGAAATCATGAATTCGAAAAACTATTATAAAACAAATTTCATGCTCTTATAAAATTTTTTGTCAATTTGACGAACGTATTAAATTTGCCATTCTGAATTTTGATATTTTTATGATATATCTAAAACCAGCAACCTACGCAATGTTTATCAAATGGACTTCATAAAATTGTAGTCATATTCAGAATGGATTAGCTGATATATTGGGTCCGCCATTTAAAATTTTGAAATTTTGAAAACAGATTTGGCATTAGGGACCCAAAAACTATTCAAAAAATAACTTTCATGTAAATCGGATAATATTTCGACTTTTGTGCACCTTATCGACGATCCGGACCACTGTGGGCCGGTGGTGCACCTCTTGTGATGAGGTCAGAGGTTGGAAATACTGGGTGGAAGGTAGTTCTAGCGGAAGCCGCAGAAAGATATTTTTGTAATATAGAGAGATTGAGGGAGCGGAAAAAAATGCAGGTGGATGGGTAAAACGGGTTGGAAAGGGGCGGAGTGGTGTTAGGCAGAGACAGGAAAAGGTCGGTAGATATTGGTTTTGTTGGCCGTAGGAGGAGGTGGGAGGGGACAAATGATGACACTACTTAAAACAACTGCAGTACATGTGAGGAGCGAAGAATAGAGTGGGTCTAGGTCAGGATGAGGCGAGATATAAGCCAGGGTTCATACCTTGGACCATGTGTCTATCGCGGTTGGTATTTTGCATAAAAGATTGCGATATCGGGAGCGGCAAAAAGCACACAGATTTGGGAGGAGTAAGCAAGAAAGGTAAGGGGTGTCGGATATAAGATAGGATCCGATGACGTGAGAGGGATAGGTGGTGTGAGGAGATAGAAGGAAGAAAAAGAGGTAGACCAATAGCAATTCTTGGAACGGCAGCAGTGCTCTGATTTGTATTTTTATAATATAAAAAGATGTATGGGAGGGACCAGGATGGACAGAGAATGAGCTTGAGCTGGGCCAATAATGGACAAAGATGCTGCCAATTTCACATCAACTTTTGTGAATGGAAAGAGAGGAAAGGTGGATTAGATAATCAAAGAATAATGAAAAGATCAACGTAGAGGAGGAAAACGAAGATGGTACATCAAATGGCTGAATATTTTCTTTGTGAGAAAAACTCTCGTTAAGCACTTGTTAATTAAATGCCGTTGCTTAGTTCTGACCAAGTATTTTAAAACGAGTTATCGCTTTTAAAATACAGTCGTCTAACAATAGATGCTTTCAGAGCTAGGTTGGGAACTAAAAGTTGAATAAATATACGAAGCAGTTCTCGCTTTACTAATTGGAGCCAATTATACGAACGATATCAAGGATGTTTTTCTTTTTCTTTCATTGTGTGACCCGATATGTACCGGAATAAAAACGGTGTACTTTTCACCGATTTCATAGTTGTATAAAACTCTATAGAAATCTGCGCTTGAATATATTTATTCTTTGACTGATATGCGAGCATTCCACAAAAAAAGGCTTTTGTTTTATGTTTATTCAGGAAAAGTGTGCATGCAAAAGTTGGAACTCCCTGTAAGGTCTTTTAGTGAAAAACCAATTAACGGTCATTTCCGGCAACGTTCGCTTTGTATTATATGTTTGTAGAGGCACTCACTAATTGACCAGAGTGTCATTACGAGTTCTCTGTCCAGAACTTTTAAATATTTACTGTCCCTATCTAGATTTTTACGTATTTCGCTTGAAAAAAAGTTTTTAAAATTAAATCACCTTTCCATAAAAATGAATTTTGACTTCTGTGTGTTGAAAAATACACATAAGTATTTTTAACAATACAGTCTTTATTATAGAGGCATTTAATTATCGAAGTATTTAAAACACATGATCCACTAGTACGAAAGAGCTCACCGTAAGTGAATGAATTATTTGAGGATATAATACCGTTTAATATAGGATATATACCAACTTATTTTCGAGTGGTTGCCGTAGTCACGAAGGAAATTCGATAATTTTGTATACGAATAGTTTTCTAAATATGTTGTTCTTTAGGTTGGTGTTATAGGACATTTGAAAGATTATAGGGTCTAAACTATCTTTCAATTTTAGTTTTTTCTTATACAATTAGCCTCATAAATAAATTTCGCTACCGGTTTGTTTCCTTTCTTGCCGTGAGAGTTGAATGTAGCGCAGGGCGTTAAAATACTAGAAGCTATAATAACTTGTATCAGTTTTGAGATATCAGTGTTTATTTTTTTTTTAATTCATATTTATAATGACAGTTTATTTAAAAGAGTGCATTGATTATCTGTTGTCTAAGACACCCGCTCCCAGCGAAATCGCGGTCAAATTTCAGCTATAACCACGTATCACCACCGTGAGATAGGTGGTTACAGTCTGCGACGAATTCAATACGATGATCCGGCAAAAGTCTCGTGCACCCTGAGGACACGGAGCGACCCAAGGACAACCGCCTTCTGTATTTTCCCCGCAAGTGTCTCATACATATAATTAAAAAATAAGGTTAAACAACCACCGCAGGGTCCCACTGAGAGCAACTGCAATCTAAAAAATGACACCGGTTCCCAGTAGAACCGTAGTAAATCACACTTATGGCCACGTCACAGAACCGTGAGATGGGTGTTTACCGGACACGATGAAATCACAACGACAGGCCAGCAGGTATGGCTTTAAGGTTACGAACCAGTGATAGTTTCGCACCTCCGAGAGCACCTACAATTACTACAATTGTACCGAATTTTTAGTGTACAGTCGTTTCAGCTCCCTTTTAAGGTCTTGATACCATTCATCCTTTTCTTTCTGTTTGGCAGTGATGTTGTATTCGGACGGAGCCAAGAATTCGATCACGAATATAGTTCGTTTCTCGGAGTCTTGGAGAACAACCGTAAGAACACAGTAAGACCGAAAAAGATGGTAATAAAGCACTCTTAGGGCCGCATTATGACTGTAGATATACGTCGTTCCTGCGTGGGCAGAACACACCGATATTATGTGTTCCAGGTACTCAGCGTGTGCATGACACGCTCTGCACCTATCGCTTGGAACTTATCGACATAAAATGCGGTCACGATATGCTAAGGTCGAAATAACACCGTGCTAGCATGCGAAAATAAAATCTTCGGTACCAGAATTAAGCTCTGATGATCTGAGAAAAGTAAAAGTTTGCTCCTTCGACAAGGACTGCTTTTCTACATTTCTGTGAAAGTTTCCGTGCATTTTCGTGTCGAGTAGCTGTTGGTGAAATTTTGCATAATATGCATGATCTTACGTGTGGTGACATCAAGGGCCTTAAGTTCGTTCTTCGTCTATTGAACCACCTCAATCGAGTAGAGTAGAACCGGGACGGCAAGCATGTTAGTCGCAGATACCTTGTTCAACGCGACACAGTGGACTGGATTACATGAGAAATCGGCAAAACTAGACAAATGTGCGTAGATAAAAATTGGAAGGTGATTCTCTAGTTTTTGAACTTGCTAATTTACAATCAGGAATCAAAAATTTTTTTAAACAAAATGGTGGACCGGAAGTGACTATGTGCTTTACTAAAATGCATGCGACTTTTTGTGTAAACCGGTAAATTTACGGTTTTGAAGTAACTTATTTGAAATATCGACTCAAAATTTAAAAAAAAACTGGCGGACCGGAAGTGACTATTTACGCTACTAAAATGCATACGACTTTTGTGTCAATCTGTAATTTCGCGGGTTTTGAGTGACTTATTTAAAATATCGACTCAACTTTTTTTTTAACAAAATGGCGGACAGGAAGTGACTATTTACTTTCCTATTTCATCCGATTTTTGTGAGAATCTGACAAATTTACGGGTTTAAGGTGACTTTTTTGAAATCTCAAAAAAAAATTTCTAAAAAAATGGCAGACCGGAAGTATTATTTACTTTACTGTTTGTAAATGGCCAAACTATGCATTATTTTTATGAAATTTATTTATAAAAGAAACAAATAATATCGAAGAAGAAATATTCACCACTAAACCTCATGACTTATATAATTTGAAGACGATCAGAAAAAAACGATTAATTTCTTTCAATGAATGCCTGAACCATGCATTTTTTTATATAATTTGTTTATAAAATAAACATATATAATTTGTTTATAAAATAAACAAATTATACCAGACAACAAATTTGAATGATTAAATATGATCCTGTCGCATCGATGAAATCAAGAAATTTCAACATACGATTATACTTTGCAAGCAAAATTTGCAGGATGTTAAAATTGTTAATATAATTTGTTTATAACAATAAAATTCCATATCCTGTTAATTATTTATATCATTTAGATACTTCGAAATTCATTCACATCGAGAACTATTGCAACTATTGCTGATCATTTGTAAAAAAAATTCAATATCTGTTAATAATTGTCGGCTGTAGGTGATTTTGAATAGTAACTTCCCGCATATCAGTATAGTAACACCCGCTCGGGACTGAGCGCGTGAATGAACGTGCCGAGCGTGATGCGAGAAGTGACTTTCAGTTCCCACATTCACACGCTTGCTTGAAACGTACACATTCAAAACTCTTTTGAACACGCACTATAAAAAGTTTGAAAAAAATTGCATACAAAAGTAATGTGCGTACCTTTAACATTGTTGGTCATTAAACCCTTTAAAAATCGACGGCGTTAAATAGAAAATATTTGACTTCCAAGGCTAGAAGCCGGTCCTTCTGGAATGGAGTATAGAAATACCTATTGTATGAAATGTAATACATAAAAATTGTAAATTTGAAAATTTATTTTTGGGGCTTTGCCGTTTTTTTATGTAATCCAGCCCACTCTGCGCTGAGAGATTGGAAGATCAAATCTGTCGAAGAAGATGCTTGGATCTGCTTCGGAGAGACTCCTTTACAGATGTTACGTCCTTGGGAACACCAACAATCTTTCCTTTCTTCAGATGAATTTCGGCACATTTATCCAATCCAAAGTCCATCCCAATCTCTTTTGTGTACTTCTTGACGATATTTGTGGCAGTTTGACGTTTGCTTTTACCAGAGGCATAGATCTTCAGGTCATCCATATAAAATACATGAGTGACCTTATGCTCGCGCTAGTTATTGCCGCCACAGAGGTATCCAGCAGAATCTCGTAGTACGAGAGATACATAGAGGCAGATGTGTGATGCAAAAAAGCAAAGAGCTCATGGTATCGCCCTGAAAGACGCCCCTCTGGAAGGTGACGTTGTTCGTTGTCACACGATAATCTCCAGATGAGATAATAAATCTGGTTTTCCAAAGAGGCATCAATCTCTCTATGCATCTCACTATGTGTAGATGCACCTTCCAGCTTTTCAACAGGCAGATGCTAAGTCTATGAGAGGTTGAATCGAAAGCCTTCCGGTAGTTAATGCAGGCCATTGACAGGGCGCGTTGATGGGCTGCAGCGTCTTTACAGACACACCTGCCAATTAGCAGGTTCTCTCGACAGCCTGCTAGACCTTTTTTCGAGCCACTTTGTTCGTACATCTCACGCCACACAGGCTCCATTCTCCGAACAACCACTTTGTTTAGGACAGCTGTAAAGATCTTATACAGTGTGTTCAAACAAGTTATTGGCCTGTAATTCTTTGGGTTGGACAAGTTTACTTTTTTCGGTAGGAGTATAGTGCGACCTAACACCAACCACTGCGGAATGGGCGTCTCCGGCTTTAAATATGAGGTGAATATGCGGGCCAAATGTTGGTGTGTAGAAGAAAACTTGTTCCACCAGAAGTTCTTGATACAATCTGGTCCAGCACCGGAAATGTTGTTCTTGCCTCTAAGTGATTTTTTTACCTCTTCGGCAGTGATTGATGGAAATTTCTCCTCGTTGGGATTGGGTGGATTTTTGACAGAAACAGGGTGATCACTGAAGAGGCGAGATGAGGTAGCGAGAAACTTTTGATTCTCCCTGATCCATCCCTCCCTTTTCTGTATTCTCCTCTTTGCGTCAGATAACAGCCGTATCTTGTCAACAATATGCTACTTGATTGTCAGCAGCTTTGACTTGTTCAGTGTGTGATTCAAGATCCTCAGATCTTGGGCGAACTTTCGAACCCTTTCCGTGAACGGTCTACCAGATGTTATGTAGTCAATTACACATTGAACATGGGAAGCATCCTGTCTTGCCCATCCTAGCTTCTTGATCAGTTGATGCAAGCGTCTTTTGGTCTTTTGATCCATCGTCGGTTTGAGCCTTCGATTTGAATCAGCCAACGCTCTCGCAGCATCATAAACTGAGCAATTGATGGCCTAGAGGTCGGACTGTTGCGAGATTTCTCTTTGAAGGGAGGCATCCATTTTAGCCAGATCTTGGGACTTAGAAGGAACTTGCATGTTAATGTTCCTTCTTATCCTGAAATCGTGATCATATCTCAGAAGGTGCCTGCTTTCCTCGTTTGTCCTTAATGTCGCTGCCTCATCTTCGGCTGCAGCTTGATCAAGCAGTGCTTTGGGAGGCACTCTGCGTACATATCCATTTTTCCAGAGGTAGGCACGTTGAATTCGCAACGATTGAATCGAAACGTGCTGAAGCTCTGGGTGTTTCTGGCACCACAGAGAATGCATACCCACCATAAAGCCTCGGTGAACAGGGATAATGCTGGAATCGTGCCAATCTAGCAAGTCAGCCTTGAGTTGATTCGTGCACTCAATGTGGGCGTTTTGCCGGTTCGTCATCGTGTTTCCATCTAAAGTATTTTCAGCACTCCGAACTCTAGGATGATCTGCATTGCTTGCCAACCCATTGTCTGCTGCTCTACGCGTTCGATCTTTTTGAACCGCATCTACAACTTTTTGGTGTTTTGGTGGTGTCATTGTTGTTCCCACGAGCAGCTAGGGAAAGGGTTCGTCCATCCTTGTAGAGCCCTTCATGCTGTTTCTCATGCTCGCAAACTCTGTATTTTACTTTCCTTCATTCCTTTAAATATTACTTTCATGGTTCCTTGAAAGTCGTTTTGTAATTTCTTCTCTTCTTCTGTTCTCATTTTATCATTACTTTCCTTGACTAGTCGTTTAACTTTCCTCTTTTTGTGTCTGTAATCATTTGCAAGTCTACTTCTCTCCTCGTCGCTAAGACCTCTGATGTTTAACTTTCTCTCGTACGCTTCTTTCTTTTCTTCTCGGGCTACCTTAATTTCATCATTCCATCATGCATCACCAGATTTTCTTCCTACTACCGCCGTACCACATACTTCAATCGCACATAGTCCACGCGGCCAGTATATCTTTATTCCGTCTAAGCCCCTCCCAAGTTACCCCATCTATGTGTTCGTGTATCTTATTCTGAAAATCTATGTGCACTTCCGGCTTCTGTAAATTTTCAATCTTTATTCGCGTTTGTTTCGTTTTTTTTGTTTTCTTTCTTCTCCATCCCCGCCCTAAGATTATTTTGGAGACTAAAACGTAACGATCAGTAATGCATTCGGAACCCCTCATGACTCTTGTATCTTTAATTAGTTCTCTTAGTCTTTCATCCGCAAAAACGAGGTCAATTATACTGCGGTTATTTCCTTTATGCCAGGTGTATGTGTGGATCATTTTATGTCGGAACCAAGTATTTGTAATAAATAGGCCCTTTTCTAAGCATAAGCTAACTAACTTTTCCCCGTTATAATTTTTTCTTGGATCCCCAAAGTTACCTAGAACCCTTTCTGAATCTGTATCTTGACGTTGGGCGCCGACCCATCCGTTCATATCTCCTAGCAAAATTATTTATTCACCTTGATCGCAAGTACTAATTGTATCCTTTAAAGTGTCCCAGAAGGCGTCTTCGACTTCTCTCGGGTCACTATCAACTAGGGCATAGCACGATACGATGGATGATCTCCTGATTCCTACCTTCATTCGAGCCCGCAACAATGTGGGAGATACAAAATCGTGATCTTTGATATTCTGTCTTGCTCTTTCATTCTTAATTAAACCGACCCCTTGACTGCCATGTGATACGCTACCTACTCCTGACCAGAGTTCAAAACCGCCTTTCAATACCCCATTTTCTATGTTTCTACATTCGCGACCCTTTTTATTCAGCTCAGGTAGAAAAAAATTATCTAGTTTCCTTACGTGCATAGTTTCTCGTAGTTCTCTTATCTTAAGATCATTCACTGCCCTAGCATTCCAAACACCCAGTCTCCACACGGAGAAAAATGGATAGTTAAACTTGAAGTGTCAACATTTAGATGGTCAGTTTGATAATCTAAATAGTTTCAAGTACCACCCACAATTTTTTTTTCATAGTCAGGCAGACCATAATTTTATATTCTGTTTGAATAATCATAGGTGATTCAGACTCACTATTAGTATAGTCAAATCGACACTCCAGAATGTCAA
>CAKNWT010264117.1:537-11383 GCA_932066315.1 Andricus coriarius
TAGAAGTTGTAAATCTGGCCGAGTCTCCGGGTAACTCGTCCCGAAATTCGATTAATAATTCCGAGCTTCAAGACATCAGTCATGAAGAGGTGTCTGAGTCCCCAACCAAAGATTATGCGACCTCGACAACCTCAAATTCTGAAGCAGATCCAGGCAAAATACTTTTCAAAGTCAAGCGTGACAAAAGAAATTCCAGCAAAATTGGAACGAAATCCCAAGAGTTGAGCAAACATCAAGTTCAGATAGTTCTAAGCGATGTGAAGGGTGCAAAACTAGAAGGATTAATCGCAGGAACTTTTAAGCCTTCAAGTTTAAAAAGTCTGTGTTTCCATATGGATTGTGATACCTGTATTAAGCTTGTCGAAGGTAAAAAAGTGATAATGAATGTAAACTATTATAAATCTTTTACCAAACAGTGCTTCTTTAAGAAATTAATTTGCTTTTGGGCGCGGCTTTCGGACGAAGATAAGAATAATATGAAATTCGATTTGCCAAGGGAGAAAAAGAATCTAATTCTTAAATTGGAGAAATCATTCAGAGGGTTCGAAAAGTTATCCGGTAATATAGAAAATATCTACAAAAGAATAGAAGCTTCATCGAATCAGATAAAAAACTTGATGAAAATTAATTTAACTAGAAAAGGAAAGGAAATAATGAAAAATAGTATCATTAAATCTCGAGAAAGTAGAACGAAAACCCTCGTTCAATTACTCTTTAAAAACGACTGTGCTGTGGAGAATGAGGCTCTTTCAAATCTTCGGAAATTGTATACAAATTTACAGGAAAATGATTCACCTGTATCTAGCGACGTTTATCTTCAGATACATTACTATTACATTTTGATTTTTGGCGGGCTGAGACACCCGAACTTAGAGGAGATGGTACATAAGTACTTGACTAAAAAATTACAAGAAAATGAAGTTCGATTTACAGCGATTAGTAATTCAGTTTTGAGCAAGGATTCGGAACCTGCTGTTGAAGAGTGTAGTGATGAAGATTTGGATCAACAACAGCATCTTGATCAAGACCATAATAATGAAGAGCGCGTCGATCAACATGTTGATCAAGACTATGTTGACCAAAACCCTGTTCGCCAAGAAAGAGTTTCACCAAGAATAAGTTTACATCAAAACAGACCTTCTTCTTCGATTTCTCCACTCCTCGAAAACAGTCCTCGCAACTTTCCTCCACAATTTTACCCCGAACTATCTGGTTACCCTTCACCAGGTTGCAGCAACATTCCACAAAGGCGATCCAGTCAGTTTGAGTTCCCCGTCGACGAATTCATTCCCATATCTAATTATCAGCCAAGCGAATTTCTTGAACCAAGTCCGCACTTTAATAATAGAAGGCCAGATCCCAGACAGTGCGGGAGAAATCCTATGCATAATTTTAAAACATTCAATCCTAGGGCTCCTCAAACAGCCGATAGACTCACCAGCGAAGCGTCTTATCTTATGAATAAAGCTCTTCAGTTCAATATGCCGCATCTACAAAAAGCAGGGATTCAATTGGGGGAGTTGATAAATCAAAATAGGGTGCAGTGGAAACATATTCATCATTACAGGCATATGATTAATTCGCAACATCCAAGGGGTTTCAGGTAATCCTTGCCAAATGTTATTTTCTTAAATAACATTAAATGTTGTTTTCTACTTGGGGGAAAAAGTACTACGCATGGAAGAATGTGGTAGAGTTATGACATCGATGGTAACACTTTGTGATTTAGATGAACTGTATGATAATTTGTCTACAACTGGTCTTGTAAATATGTACAGTGTGTCGACGATAATGCTAAAGATGTTCAGAAATGTACTTCGTTGACACGGAACTGTTGAGCCTTCTTTTTAAATTAATTTCCGGCTTTTATACAAATTCTTTTTTTTCTATTAATTTTTTTGACGAGTATTTTATGAATTCTTAAGAATTGAGAACTTACGTAAAAGGAATAGAAAATAAAATGTTTTCTGTAATTGATTCGTGGAAGTACCAGAAATGATCAACGATGAAAAGAACGTTCTAAACTCTGATTTGTGCGATTGATGTTTCTGTTGTAAATTATTCACTTTTAACAAATAAAGTAATTTGTAATACATAATTTTGTGCTCGTGTGAAGTTATTTCAAATGTTAGTAATTATATTATTTTTAGAAATCGGGTTGAAGATGCAGGGTCATACTTCACACTCTTTTCCCCTTTTTTTAAAAGAATTCCTCTTTTTTTCCTCTGTTTTCAAGAAAAGTTAATTATTTTTTAATTTGAAAGACTACTTTTATTCAGAATTCATCTCTTTTCGTTAAAAATTCTATCTACGATTTGGTTGAAAATTTAATTATTTTGTTGAAAATTAAACTATTTTGTTAAAAAGTAATCTTTTTTGGTGGAAGATTCAACTGTTTTGTCGAACATTCGTCTGTCGTTGTCGTCATTGTAGTATGTAAACACGGTAACTTTCAAAGGAATTATAAAAGTATATTATTATTTTATTTATCAAACTTAATTATAAAAGTTCGCGTTTCGGACAAATTTTAATCCAGTGCGAAGCGCGAGGTACGTAATGAGAATGTGTTCGTTAAAGCCGAAAGAGCTTTAACAAAAGAGAATTCAAAATCACCAAATTACAGTTCTCGATGGTTTAACTTTTAATTTTAATAGGTTTATTTGTGAGAAGTACTAAGATCGAGCTCGTAGCGTGATAAAAAATACATTATCGAACGCGAAATCCAACAAGACGCGCGATGAGAATGTTCCCGCGCAGTGGGCAGTTTTTTTGTAAACTGAAAATTGAACTATTACATTTGAATTTTTGTTAATAATTTTTTTTAAGATTAATTTTGTTAACGGGAAATTCAAATATTCAATTTTTCGTCGACAGTTACATTTTTTTGTTTTGGTTGAATTGTTTTGTTTGTATGGAAGATTCATCATTTACTTAAAAATTTATCCCTTTGGTTGAAAATGTAACTATTTACTTGAAAATGCGTTTTTTGTCGTTGAATATTAATTGTTCAAAATGGAAATGTAACTATTCCAGTTGAAGATTTATAATTTTAGTTGAAGATTTATCTCTTTCTTGAAAATTAAATTTCTAAACTGAAAACCTAACTATTCCGTCTTCCGATGAAATCATCCAAATCTTCCGAAATTCTAGCGAATTCTTCAAAGCCGTATGCACTTATTTTAAATTCCTTAAAATAATTAAAATCATTGGAAATGCCTTTAAATTTTGTTAATCTCTTGAAAATTCTTTGGAATCTTAGGAAATACCGAGAAATATTAAAAATCTTTTGAAATCTGTTGAAAGACCTTGATATTTGTTATGCTCTTGAAAATTCCTTGGAAACTTTTTAAATACCCTAAAATCTGTGAAATCCCTTAAAATTCTTATTATCTATTGAAAAATTCTTCGGAATCTCTTAAAATAGCCTTAAAGCTATAAAATTCTTTAAAATTCCTTAATTCTCGTGAATAAATTTGTTGAAATCTTTTTAAATATTATAAAATCCGTTTGAATCTTTTAAAATATCCTTAAACCATATAGATCCTACGAAATCGCTCGAAGTCTTCCGAAATTTTAAGAAATTCTTTCAAACCGTATGAAATTTGTTTAAATCCATTAAAATCATTAAAATCTTTGAAAATTCTTTGAAACTTTTTATAGCTCTTGAAAAATCCCTTCAGTCTTTTAAAATACCATAAAATCCTTTGACATCTCTGGAAATACCGTCAAATGTTTGGAAATCCTATGAAATCTTTGAAATCCTTCAATTCTTGTGAATTAATTCTTTAAAATCCGTTAAAATATTATGAAATTAGTTGAAATCCCGTCAAACCACATGAAATCTAATGATGTTCCATGAAATCCCTTGAAATTTGTGAAGTCCTATGATATCCTTTGAGATCCTGAAAAATGTATTGAAGCATCCTAACTGAAATCCTCGAAAATCTTACAATATCCTTTAAAAGTAATTTGAAATAATTATAAGTCTTAGAGATCCTCTGAAATCCCTTGGAATCTTTTTCAATATCCCAAAGTCTTATAAATCCTATCAAATCATTCGAAACTCGAAAAAATTCTTCAAAACCGCTTATAACCCGTAATGTTTGAAATTATCTTCAAATCTTTGAAATCCTACGAAATCCCTTGAGTCATTTGAAATTATCTGCAAGTTATAGAACTATTATCAAATCTTTAGAAATTGATATCTATTGAAATCCTTTAAAAATCACTTGAAATCTCATAAAAATCCTTTAAAATCTTTAACCCATATCTTTATCCCATAAAAATCCTTTAACATTATCTTAAGTCTCTTGGCTTCATTAAAAATATTCTAGAACCGTTTAAATCCTATCAAATCTTTCAAAATCTTTATAAAGTTCAAGAAATTCTTTGCAATCTCATACATTTTTGTTATATCTCTTAAAATCCCTTGAAATATTTGAAATTCTTTTCATATCTCTAAGTTCGAAAGAAGTCTGATCAAATTATTTGATATATTGATTAATTAAAAATGATTTTATTTCGATTTTAAATACTTTAAATTCAGAAGAGTTCTAATGCTTTGAATGCTTTGATTTTGTGGTTAAGTATTGAATATTTAAATGGAACATTTTTTTCAGGTACGAAAGGTTTAATTTCTTAATTTTTATGATTTGTAAAAATGTTTGGCAACCCGGAAGGGACGAAAAAATTTTTTTTGTTCGAGAGGCCACCCTGAAATGTTTATACTGAAAATTTGACTGCTAAAATATTTCAAATCTTTAGAAATCTTTTGATATACCTTAACATTTTTTTCAGCTCTTGAAAATTCATTGAAATCTTTGTAAATATCCTAAAATAATTCGAATCCTTTGAAATCTTTTGAAATACCTTGACATTTTTTTTAAATCTCTGGAAAATTCTTTGGAATCATTTAAAATCTTTGAAACCCCTTGAAATTCTAAAAATCTTTCAAAAATTCCTTGGAATCTTTTAAAATATCCTTAAATCTTTACAAACATTTAAAATCCCTTCAAATTCTTGAAAACTATAGAAAATTCCTTGGAATCTTTTAAAGTATCCTAAAATGTATACAATTCTTTAAAATCTCTTATTTCTTGTGAATAAATTCTGTTAGATCCTTAAATATGATAAAATTCGTTTGAATCTTTTAAACTAAAGTATCCTTAGACCTTAAAATCGTTAAAAAGCTTTCGAAATTCTAGGGAATTATTTAAATCCGTATAAAATGTGGTCGAATTCCTTAAAATAATTAAAGTTTTCGAAAACGCCTTCAATTTTTTTAAATCTCTTGAAATCGTTAAAAATCTTCCGAAATTCTAGGGAATTATTTAAATCCGTATAAAATTTGGTCGAATTCCCTAAAATCATTAATGTTTTTGAAAACGCCTTCAATTTTTTTTAAATCGCTTGAAAATTTGTGGAAATAATTGGATATACCCTAAAATATTTAAAATATTTTGAAATACCTTGACATTTTTTAAGCTCTTGAAAATTCCTTGTAATATTTTAAAATACCTTTAAATCTCTAAAATCCTTTGAAATCCATTAAAATATTATGAAATATTTCAGCATCTTCCGGAATTCTATAGGAAATGCTTTAAAATCACATGAAATTTGTTTAAATTACTTAACATCATTAAAATCCTTAGAAATTTCTTGAAATTTTTGTAATGTCTTGAAAGCTCCTTGGAATCCTTTACAATACCCTAAACTGTGTTAAATCCTTTGAAATTTTGTATAGCTTTCGAAAATTCTTTTCAGTCTATCAAAATACCGTAAAACCCTTTGAAATCTCTGGAAATACCTTAAAATATTTAGAAATCTTTTAAAACCTTTCAAATCCTTTAACTCTTGTGAATAAACTCTTTGAAATACATTAAAATATTATAAAA
Organism: Andricus coriarius; assembly: GCA_932066315.1. Taxonomy (NCBI): domain Eukaryota; kingdom Metazoa; phylum Arthropoda; class Insecta; order Hymenoptera; family Cynipidae; genus Andricus; species Andricus coriarius. The sequence goes on from CAKNWT010264117.1 coordinate 6,432, forward strand.
TCCGTCGAAATCCCATGAAATTACTGAAATCCTCGAAAATCTTATAAAATACCTTAAAAGTCCTTTGAAATAATTGTAAATCCTAGAGATCCTCTGAAATACCTTGGAAACTTTTTTCAATATCCTAAAATCTTATAAATCATATGAAATCCTTGCAAATCTTTCAAAATTCAAGAAAATTCTATAAAACCACATATTAACCGAAATATTTGAAATTATCTTTATATATTTGAAATCCTACGAAATCCCATAATTCATTTGAAATTATTTTCAGTTTAGAGAAATAATATAAATAATTTAGAAATTTTTGATATCTATTAAAATCCTTCAAAAATCATTTGAGATCCTACGAAAATCATTCAGAATCTTTGTCATTCCCTGAAGTCCCGTTGAATTATTCAAGATATCCTAAAATCTTTTAAATCCTGTGTAATCTTTCAAAATCCTTATGAAATTTAGGAAATTCTTTGCAATCTCATACATTTTTGTTATATCTCTTAAAATCCCTTGAAATTCTTTTGGAATCTCTAAGTTCGAAAAAAGTCTGATCAAATTATTTGATAAATTGATAAATTAAAAACGATTTTATTTCGATTTTAAATACTTTAAATTCAGAAGAGTTCTAATGCTTTGATTTTGTAGTTAAGTATTTAATACTTAAATAGAACATTTTTTTCATGTGCGAAAGGTTCAATTTCTGAATTTGGATGATTTAAAAAAATGTTTGGAAACTCGGAAGGGACGAAAAAATTGTTTTTGTTTTTAGAGGCCACTCTGAAATGTTTATACTGAGAATTTGACTGCTAATAAGAAACTTGCGCGCTAATTTCTAGTTTTCATTAGATCACACATGCTTAACAACATTTCAGAAAATTGATTTCTTTTCAATCTTAATTTAAAAATTTTTAAGTAGACACTAAACTCTGGATTCTGTTCCAATCTGTAGAGTTTGCTTATGAATAATTTTTAAGATTTCTTTTAATTGATTTTATATATTTTACCTCAATTTTCTTGAAAGAAGTCTTCTTTTTATTTAAATTTTGGTTAAAAGAATGTTTTGAATTTTAGAAATTTATTTAGAAATGCATTGAAATATTTTGGATTGTTTTCTTTTCCTAATTGCAAGATATGGTCCCTATGGTACCCTATTTGTAGCCCATAATGGAATTTAAGAAAATGTAAAATAATATCAAAGTTTCCAAGAGTCAGGCATTTTGAAAAAAATCAGAGAATTTTTGCAAGAAGTAACTGTAAAAAATAAACAGGACATTTTTAATAGATTTAAATAATTTGACGGGATTTTTAAGATTTTAGGATATTTTAAAAACTTCTATGGCATTTCAAGCGCATTTGATTTGAAATATTTTACGGAATTTAAAAAGATTCCAATGAATTATTAATTAATATAATTAATTGGAAGGGATTTCTAAGCGTTTGAAATATTTAAGGAAAATGCATTTTCTAGAATTTCTGAAGATATGGAACGGCTTTACACGATACCTTGGCATTTTCAAGCGCTTCAAAAAATTGCAAGGGATTTCAAAATATTTTAATGGATTCAAAATATTTTAGGCTATTTTAAAAGATTACAAAGAAATTTTTAATTAATTTCTGTAATTTAATGGAATTTCAAAGGATTCAAAATATGTATTTCATGGTATTTTAAAAGATTCCCAGGAATTTTTACGAGTTTTAAAAAGTTTCAAAGGATTTCAAAAGATATCAAAAGATTTGAAATATTTAAGAAAATTTTAAAAGATTTCCAGAAATTTTTTATTTCTTTCAATAGTTTCAAGGGATTTCAATAAATTAAAAATATTTTAGGGTATTTTAACAATTTTAGGGTATTTTAAAAGATTCCAAGGCATTTTCAACAGATTTAAACAATTTGAAGGGATCTCTAAGGGTTTGAGTAATTTTAAGGGATTTAAATATTTTAATGGATTTCAAAAAATGTATTCACGAAAAGTGAGGTATTTTGTACGGAATCAAAGATTTGAATATTATTTAAAATTGGTTTTTGGAATTCGCCCTGAATTCTTATTAATTAATCCTGGATTCATTTGCATTCTTCTAAATTCACTCAATTTTACTCAATTCAGTGGATTTTAAAAGTTTTTGTTTAATTCATCTTGAAGTTTTTTAAACACACCTTAAATTCGTACGAATTTCATCAAATTCTTTTGAATGTCCTAAACTCATTTCAAACTTACTGAATTCAATGTATTTTTCATATTTTTGAATTGTTTTTAATTCCAATTATTATTTTTTTAATTCAGCTTGATTTGTTAGGAATTTCATCGAATTCTTATCGTTTACCTTAAAATCCTCTAATTTTACTCAAATTTTGCTTAAATGAATGAATTTTTTCATTTAAAAAAAAATTCCAATTCATTTGAATTATTTTGTAGTCATTAGTCACTTTTTTGGTTAGAAATTAGTAGGGTTTCAAAGTTTTGAAGAGATTTGAAAGTATTTTTTTTAATTCACTCTGTATTCTTATTAATTTGCCCTGAATTCTTTTAAATTCTTGAATTTTTTAATTCTGTTTAATTCTTCCAAATTTACTCAATTCCAGGCAATTCAATGGATTTTTTTTTTAATTTTTAAAAGTTTGTATTTAATTGATCCTGAAGTTTTTCAAAATCACCTTGAATTCTTAGACATTTTATCAAATTCTTTTAAATTCCCTAGAATTTTTCTAAGCCTATTTCAAAGTTACTGAATTCAATTAAGTTTTTTCTTATTTTTAAATTGTTTTCAATTCACTTGATTTTTTAACATTCACTCTGAATTTTTATGAATTTCATCGAATTCTTCTCGTTTATCTTAAATTCCTCTAAACTTGTTCCAATTTTACGGAAAACAATGGAATGTTTTTGATTTAAAAATTTTGTTTTCAATTAATTTGAATTTAACTTGAATTGTTTGGAAATCTTATGGATTTATCCTGAATTTGCTACCCTTTGAGCGCGAAAAAAGTACCCTATGAGCGTGACAAAAAGTACCCTTTGGTCCCTATATTTTATCCCATAGGGACTGTGAGACCTGAATAAACCAAAATTTAACTACAAAATTCTTGTAAAATAAAAAAAGAACTTGAAAAAAAAATTCTACTACTTTTTTACTAACTTTGGTGGATTTTTCAGGGTGTCGAGTGACTTTGAAAACCTGGAATTCTCCTTGAATTTTTTACGAGAACCTTGAATTAAATTTTTTTTTTCATTTAAAACAGTTATTTTATTGAAATTCTAAAAGTAATTTAAATTTTTTAGTTATGTCGTGAATAATTCTATAAATTTTTTGTTTCGACTCCGCTAATACAGAATGTTAAAGTATACATTTTTTGTGATATTCAACTTACAAATTATAAAAATTATTAAAGATTTCAAAAAATTTCAAAGATTTTAAAATATTTAAAAGGATTTTGAACATTTTACAAAAATTTCACGGATTTCAAAGATTTAAAAAAGGCTATACACTAGATTTTAAATATTTCACAACAATTTTACAAAGCTTTTAAAACTTTGAAAAGATTTAAAGGATTTTAAAGATTTGAACAAGGGTACAGTACACCAGATTTCAAAGATTTCAAAACATTTCGACTTCAAAATGTTTCAAAACATTTTAGAAGATTTTCAATGATTTCAACGAATAAAGAACATTTCACAAATAAAGATTTAAGAAAAATTTCACAAATGTTTCAAAAAATTTGACAATGATTTCACAGGAAATATTTGAAGATTTCCACTGGAATATTCTTAATCTTTGTGAAATCTTGTAAAAAAATTTGAAATCGTTTAAAATCTTCGAAATTTTTTGAAACCTTTAAGATCTGCTGTGTTTTACCCTTCTTGAAATTTTTGAAATTCTTAAAATCTTTTGAAATCTCTATGAATTCTTTGGAATATTTGTATTATCTTTCTGAAATCTTTTTTATTTGATTGAAATCACGGAAATATTTGAAATCCTTGTGAAATCTTAAGAAATCTTCTAACAAAATTTGAAATAATTTAAAATCTTTGAAATTCTTGAAATCTTTCCAAATCCTTATGAAATTTCTCTGAAATCTGTTGTATTCGTTTAAAATCAAGAAATCTTTGTGAAATCTTTCGAAATCTTAAAAAAAATTTAATTTTGTGTAAACGCCTTTTTCAAATCTGTGAAATCCTTGAAATCTTTATGAAATCTTCGAAATATTGAAGAAATTGTTGTGCAATTTTTGAATCTAATGTACACGCCTTTTTTGAATCTTTAAAATCCTTGAAATCTTTGTAAAATCTGTTGTATTCTTTGAAATCACTGAATTATGTTAAATCTTTGTGAAAAATTGTTAATTGTTTTGCAACCTTTCGAAATGTTTTGAAATCTTTGAAATCTGGTATACTGTATCCTTTTTCAACTAATTGCGATCCTTCAAATCTTTTGAAATCTTTGAAAATCGAGATTTAAAAAAAAAATCAAGGAGAATTTCAGGTTTTCAAGGTTATCAAGGTCGCAGGACACCCTGTAAATGTATAAGAATACAAGAATTTCAAAGATTTCAAAAAGGGTTACAGCACACCAGATTTCAAAGATTTCAAATCATTTCAAAGATTTAAAAACATTTCGAAGATTTTAAACGATTTCAAATGAATATGAAAGATTTCACAAATATTTTAAAGATGTTAAACTATTTCAAAAGGTTTCAACAAATTTGAGAAGATTTCAAAAGATTTCAATGATTTTAAACGAACACAAAAGATTTCACGAACATTTCAGATTTCAAGGATTTTAAATATTTCACAGGTTTCCAATACTCTACAAAAATTTAAAAAGATTTCACAAAGATTTTAAGTACTTTAAAAGATTTCAACGAATTCGCAAAGATTTCGAAAGATTTCAAAGCATTCAAGGATTTCAAAGATTTCACAAAGATTTCGAACATTTCCAAAGATTTTAAAACTTTTAAA
>CAKNWT010264133.1:443-15859 GCA_932066315.1 Andricus coriarius
TGTCAGACCAAGAAGGTTTTTTATACCAGTTGGTTAGTAAACCACCATTTTGAGTTTTAATGATTTTGAAATCAAGATAGTTAATAACGTTTTTAATCTCCCGTTCATGAGTAAATTTGATATAATCTTCAATGCTATTAAACACATTTAAGAAAGCTTGTCAGTAGGAACAATGGCTAAAATATCATCTACATACGTTTTGTGAGACGCTGACGCTCTTTTCAGAGTCAGATTAATAGTACCGTCTGTTAAAGATGATTTGTTTGTTGACCCCTTTGAATCTCGGAAAGCCAGTCGGCAAGAATCGCAAATGCAATCTGATTCTGAAAGAACTTTGCTATTTGGATCGAAAGGGATATAAAACTAAATCAGAAACAACTGGTGATAAAGGCGAACCCATAGGGCAACCCGAAATTTGTTGATAAAATTTATTATTAAAGGAGAAAACAACACCATTGAAAACTGTTCTGGTAGCAATTAAGAATTCATTTTTTTTTATTTTTGTCAAGTTATGATTAAAAATAAGTTTTTATTCAATGAAATCTAAAGTAAGATCTAGTGGAATGCTATCGAACATGGACACTACATCTAACGAAACTATTGAATGACTTTTTGGTACAATCATGTTTTTTAAAATATCTTGAAGTTCCTAACTATTTTGAACAAACGAACAGGTGTTTATAGAAGCAGGTTTTTTGAATATTTGAAATATACTTAGATAAATTATAAGTGGGAGAACCGACAGTAGAAACAATCAGTCTCAAACTTGAATTAGGTCTGTGGACTTTAGGGAGAGCATAAGCTTTAGCTATGACACTATTGTGAGTTTTTAAACGATATGCACATTGATCATTAATTAATCTTTTACGTTCCCATCTGATAGCAATGTCATTACATTTATTTTCAATAGTTGGAACCATACTGGTTTTAATAAAAATATCATTCTTAAGAATGTTTTCAACTGTACTGTTATAAATCTTTATGCTTCTTTTGAAAATCTTCAACTGACTGAACAGATTTTTCTAAATTTTTAAATTTATCATTATTTTCGTGATTTTAAACTATTTGAGTAACTGTTTTACGAATATTAAATTTTACATCATCTTCTTGGATATTTTTAATAGAATTTTCAATATTTGCAACCAAACTATTGATGGGAATCTCATTAACATTTAAAGGAACTCCAAAGAAGGATGCCCAAATCCTTATAGGTTGTGGACCCCTGGCCTCGCAGGATGAAACTTGTACTGATGAAAAGTACTCACCAAGCCATGAAAAAAAGTCTATGGGACCGAAGCTGCCCGGCCTGTCCTTTAGACGATATAGGCTGATGAATTATCGCACCTATATAGACTCGAAACCGAAACTTCAAACGAGAATATAGATTTTTTTCTGGTAATTTAGGGTCAAAACTGTTTTCTATGAATTCAAATGTTCATGTATTATGTATTCGTCCGATTTTTCAAATACCGCAAAGATATTATTCAAGAATTTGGCAGGTTCTTTGATTTCCGGACTGAAACCTACCCCATCTTAAGAACCAAAGGACTGTCATTGTATGCACACATCACCCAACAGGCCTTTTACCGGTTTTGCACAGGCAAAAGTGCCCTGCTATTGCCTCTGGGCTACTTTCATCTTGATAAACCAGAATATAAATTAAATATTTTGTGCTATTACAGTGGCGAGATTTTATTCGCGCACACATTAACATCGGGTCACTATTATAAATACCATGGGAGTTTAGAGAAAGGGATCCATCATGTCTGCAGACTTGAACTTCATAACCTCCATCAGGACTCACATGTTCAGAATAATAGGATCTTGCTTGCTTCAATTGATATGATCCAAGAGCCAAAGTTAGCAAGTCGTCCAGCGATAGTTTTGGGAAGTCTTCCAACAAATTCTGATCCATAGTCTGAAATTTTACTGACTGCCTATTTAGTCGTTGTCTTTCGACTAATAAAGCTAGTCGATTGGGCTCTGAGATTTTAGCTAGCATCAATTGACCGATTTTCTGGTAATCGACGATATCTGACTCAATGCCCTCATGGAAGGCGCGAAGGATCGCTGCCGCAATTTGATAGTCACCGATCAAATGTGGAACAGACTTATTTTGCCACACCTTGTCCAAATATCGGAAAGATTGTTTAAATCGTCCATTGGCGGCGTCAACAACAAATCGGCACTTTGTGATAAGACGAGACAGGTTTGCCTCATAATCACTCAATGGAAGACCACCTTCAGCTAAATGAGACATTCTTACGTCGTATCCATATTCTAATAAAGTGGCAACACAATCTCTGAATCCTTGATCTACGAGGAAAACATCGCCTTACATAAAAAAAGAACGGAGGCCAGATTTATTTGCAAAGAGCACAAGCATTATCGTTGCATCAGATGTGTTAGCTGGAAAGGGGCCAAACACATCTAGAATATATCCATCGGCTGCGACAGCAATAAAAGGTTTTATCAGAGGGCGTAATTTGTGCATGCTAAATCATCTTCGCTGAAATCTATTATTAGAATTCTTCTGAATGTAAACATAAGTTCCATCCCAAATGGCAATTAACTTATCATCATGTCCACTCAGAAATAGTTGACGGCCAACTGTTGTATTATGACTCTTGAGTTCTTCTCGGTCTACTCGGTAAAACACTAGGAGGAGAGGAATAAAATCTTTCAGCAGAGAGTTTCTCGCTTTACTCATCAATCGCTCTGTTGATGAACGAGGTATATTAAAGAGTGAGGACTACCTCTCATAGGTTTCACCCGTATGAAGTTTTGCTAAATAAAGTGCTAGTGCTATACTTGGATTTTTTGCCCCGCTCCGGCGAGAGATGGTAGTAAAGACAGACCATTTTTAAATTGGTCTTTATTAAGATCAGTCCATTGCTATACCTCCGATTCAGACATATCAGCAATAAACTCAAAATTGAAGAAAGACTATTTGTCTCGATATGACTTTTATCGCAGGGGCAATTCGTTGCTGTTTGTGATAAAAGCTCCCGCTGTTCATTTGAAAGATGTTCATCACAACAATGCGATCTTTCCGTTAAATAAAAGCGGTTGTTAACCAACACCTGATCTCTGAGGGTCTGTGGTATTATATGAAGGTTTTTCGATGCGCAACCAAAAACGCAGTTTTTGTGAGACGCTGACGCTCTTTTCAGAGTCAGATTAATAGTACCGTCTGTTAAAGATGATTTGTTTGTTGACCCCTTTGAATCTCGGAAAGCCAGTCGGCAAGAATCGCAAATGGAATCTGATTCTGAAAGAACTTTGCTATTGGGATCGAAAGGGATATAACGATTTGAAACTTGCTTGGGACGATTTTGATTGATAAATTCTCGTAAATCTGAATTTGCTGAACCTGAAAGTGAATATCTTCTCCTTTTTTCAGAGATATCCCACAACCAGTGAAGGAATCTCCTTGGGTTCCACCGGTAGCCAGCTGATCACTATTAGAAGCCCCAGTGGTGGATTCCGATTGGGGAGGAGACTGTAACTGACTTTCCGCTGGCGAACCTCTACCTTAGCCGAGCATATGGCTCGTTTCCCGCCGTCACCACGAGGATGTGGCTCCTTCGGCGGATGAACATTTTCTATATAATACACCTCCTGTTGGTTCTTTTGAGATTTAAAACACTGACTAAAGGAATTTTGTTATCTAATAAGGTTTGCTATTGCGTACATAGACTGCAGTACATACTTTCGCTCATATCTTGGAATTGACGGCCCGCACGACTTTGGTCTTATAGGCATTTTTTCTCGTCTTGATGAGCTGAATCGATTAGTATAAGTTTTATTTTGCGAGGTCCAGGTGCCATTTTGGGCATCCTCCTTTGTTCCCTAAAGCTAAAGTTTCAGCAACCTTATTAGGGATTTCAACCGTTGATAAATTCTTAAAAACGTTTGTTCAATCTAAAATCAGTAATTTCTCTATTAGAAGCTAACGACATGCTTTTTAATAAATGAAACTTTTGTATGTAATCGTCTCTCTTTGAAAATTTTAAATTTAAACTGATTAAACTGATTGTTTCTACAGTCGGTTCTCCCACTTATAATTTATCTAAGTATATTTCAAATATTTAAAAAACCTGCTTCTATTAACACCTGTTCGTTTGTTAAAAATAGTTGGGAACTTAAAGATATTTTAAAAAACATTATTGTACCAAAAACTCATTCAATAGTTTCGTTAGATGTAGTGTCCATGTTCGATAGCATTCCACTAGATCTTGCTTTAGATTGCGTTGAAGAAAAACTTATTTTAAATCATAACTTAACAAAAATAAAAAATAAAGAATTATTAATTGCTGCCAGAACAGTTTTCAATAATGTTGTTTTCTCCTTTAATAATAAATTTTATCAAAAAATTTCGGGTTGCCCTATGGGTTCACTTTTATCACCAGTTGTTTCTGATTTAGTTTTACAGGATGTTGAAAAAAGAGCTCTAAATATTAGATTTCACACCTATTTTATACAAAAGGTATGTAGATGATATTTTAGCCATTGATCCTACTGACAAGATTGAAGCTTTCTTAAATGTGTTTAATAGCATTGAAGATTGTATAAAATTTACTCATGAGCGGGAGATTAACAACGTTATGAACTATCTTGATTAAAAATCATTAAAACTCAAAATGGTGGTTTACAAACCAACTGGTATAAAAAACCTTCTTGGTCTGGCAGATATCTAAACTATAATTCTCATAATTCATTTGGTCATAAAATTGGTTTAAATAAAGGTTTAGTAGAGAGATGTGTCAAATTAAGTGATGTGTAGAATTTAGAAAAGAAAATTTGAATGAATTAAAAACCACCTTAGTACATAATAATTATCCGCTCGATTTTTTCAACGACATTATTATAGAACGCATTCATGTGATTTACAATAATAGTAGTAAAATAAAGAAAAATAATAAATGGAATGACACTGACAATAAATCCAAATGAAGTGTTACTTTGCCTTACATGCAGGGTTTATCTGAACGGTTAAGGAGTTCACTTACAAAATTTAAAATTAAAAACTAGACTTGCTGAACACAAAAAAGATTGTGAAGTTGGGAATTTTAACACAGGTTTGTCACAACATTCATGGAAATTTAGTCATTAGTTTGATTTTTGTTTTTAAAGTATTAAAATATTAGCAATATCACATTAAATGTAAACGCTCATTACGTATACTGTCTTATTGTATCTCCATATTGTCAATTTTGTTTCGTCCTTCCTAACCATGATAAAGATCTCCTTTTTTTATTTTTAAGATGTAGTTTTTAAAGTGAGTGAAGTCTCTTCAATTTTTTAAGACTTCTATAAACAATTTTAATGTATTTTAAAATTTGTGACTTAATTTTTTGACTTGAATTAATTCAAAAGTGACATCGTTTTTCTATGTTTCCTTTTCGATGTTTGTTTACTCTTCGAAATTAATCTTATCTTATGTACAAATTTATATTAATTATTCTTTTTATTTTAATTTTTTCTGTTTAATATTGCTAACTTGAAGTATTACTGTATTTAGGTTTAAACCCCTTTTGAAAAAGGTACGTTATTGTACCGAAACGTACCTAAAGTATGGAGAAAGGAGTTTTTTAATTAATAAATTTTAATTTGGAAAGTTGTTTTTGGCTCATTTTTTATTTAATTTTTATGTGGACCAGCAATACATTTACCAATTCATTTATTACTAGCAATACCAATTCCTTTAGTAGATATAGTTACTAATTCATTTAGTCAATTATTCTTACTCATTGAAATAGTAGATTTTTACTAATTGCTAGTAAACGAATCGGCACTATTTGAATTAGTAGAAAACTAATACCAATTAGTAGTTTTCTACTAATTCAGTTTTAGAGAGTACTACAAATCGTTTTGCAGGTTGTTAAAAGTAAGTTTCGGACAGGAACCCGCACAAAAAAAACTATGCAGTCATAATTGGTCGAAACTCCAAGTCTGTTTGTCAAATTTATTTCAGTTTTATGAACTACAAAATAAATGAGTGTCAGTAAAATTTACCGAAAGACATTTTCTAATTTATAATTACTTTGGGCGCCATCCTTTGATTCCATTTTCATTTTCTGTCTTGTTATTACAAATTAGGTTTTTTAACCACTGCCCAAAGCCGAGATTATGTCGTTCGTCGGTCTGGAAGTCATATGCATATTTGAATAACACAACTATAGGAGTGGATAGTTTTTTCCATTTTTTTTATTTTTTGTACCATCTTTGTGAACAGTTTTACAAACTACGAATGGCCTTGAAATATTTTAAGAGCGATCATTGGGGCTTGAATGAAGTCGCTTAAGACAACTTGATCTGATATGATAAAAATATCCTAACTTTGATCATTACTGGTGAGACACAGGACGCGCACACTCCTCCCACTGTTGGGTAAGGTCATGGGTAGGAGAGCTGGCACTGCGTTCTAGCATTCCTGACCTTCCTAACTTTAACGATTTTCATCCAGCAAGTGTTTACAAGTATAGCTTTGGATTTCATTCGCTCGTACGCTCCCCTTTAAATTTTCTCCCTTTCTATCGTCTGATTTTCGACGTTGGACAGAAAAAAACGAGATAAAACAGGCGGCAAAGTGACCTTGATCTAATCTTTGTAAAAACAAAATTGATGAAAATAACATTTTAAATCAACAAATTATCCTGAAGTTTATACAATGTATGCAGATTTCCATTTTTTTCTAATTTCTATGAAATTAATCCATATAAACTGTAGCTTTATTGTTTGCTACAATAATTTGTAATTTTGACTCGATGCGAACTATTTCTCGGTGATTACCAAAAAGTTGCTGACTTCCCAGTCCCAGTCATTTTCTACTATTCCTTTGAATGATAATTTTTTGTCTAAAATTATCTCAGTAAAGAAGAAGTAAAAGAAAAGTTGCTAAATAATATTAACATCATTTTTTAATATTTAAGATTTACTGATATCACTTATATTAAGTTAAAAAAGATAAAAATCAAGAGCAGAGTTAAATATTTAAGAGTGATAATAATATAATAATATATATGAATAATTATTCAACCTATTCATAATGCGGGCTACAATTATTAGTTTCATTTTATACTTAAGAAGGTTGATAAGCGCTGATTCCAAACAACAGTAAATACTGATCACTGTTTTTGCGTAATGCAAAATTGGCACACTGATGCCAATTCACACCGGAAAAATTTTCATTTCGCTGCCATTTATACGCAGGCACAGCTGCAGCGGCTTATCCCCATTATATTAAATATATATGTTAAATATGCGTAATATATGCTAGATGTTTATTATATGTTCAATATGTTAAATATTTAATATTAACATTGCAAAAAGACCAATTCGCACTAGTGTGCCGTTTACGTATGCTGGATTGAAGTGTGCCGTTTGAGGGTTACATACATACTATAAAATGAGAGGATATTTCCCAACGCTGAAGTAAAAATCAACTAAATCGAGAAAATAGCCATTTCTCAAATATTTTTACATATTTTTATTTTAAAATTTTGTTTAAGTTTGTTGTTGGATCATAGTCGCTTTTGTCATGTATACGAGTTGTGATCTATAAAATAATCCCGAAATGCATTTGTAACCATACAAGTCAGCCGAAACAGTCGCGGAACACAAACATCGGATTTCGAAATTGCAAAAGATTTTTAAAAATTGCAAACATTTATATTATCATCATTATCGACAATAAAGTCTTTTCCCTTGTTTGTTCCGTGATTTAAAAAACGGAGAGTAATAAAATATCAAAACACTTCTAATATTCATTTTGGTACGTGTACAATCAAATGAAAAATCTCGGACACTGAATCAAATCCCTTGCCATTTCCAGGCGAACAAAATTCCCGGCCTTCTCCCGGTTTCCCAGCCAGGTAGACACCCAGCCCAAAGGTTTGATTCTTAACTTTAATTTTAATTAATCTAAAATCTTTTGGCCGAAAACTATATAATATTTCCTGGTTGGGAAGTGGAAACGTTGTAATAATCAGTTTCGATGACAATGCATTCGTAAATTGAACACTAAAAATACGCTTCATTTCAACGAAAATATTTTCATAAAACACAAGTCCAAAATATAATTGAGGTATTCCAGTTCGAACGCAATTATAATTCTAAGGGGACATCACGCCAAATAAAAGGCAGAACTTTCTTTCCCTCAAGTTTATATTCTAAAATATTGGATATCATTTAAAATTTTAAATAGTGCATACAGATTAAAGAAATGATAAATGCTGAAGAATTAAGAGACGTTCAAAAATTTAAAAACCATAACTGATACGAACGTGGAGGTCAGACACGCATAACAAAAGAATGTGAAACTTACGCAAAAATTGAAGTAAATGAAATTAATACTGAATCTTATTTGTTTTCTGGTTTATTTCTCCTTCTCATTCGCAAATCATAGGTTTTCCTGTCATCTCAATTTTGACATGTTTCTCGTGATGTTGCTTTGGATCGTGTTTCCTGGGGGCCGTAATTGTCAGAACGCCATCCGATGAAAGACTAGACTTGACCTGATCAAGGTCACACTGTTCCGGTACCAAATATTTTCTGGAGAATTGTCTAGCAACCGTTCCATGTTCGTCTGCTTTGTCTTCATGTCTACCTTCGACCACGACAAATTTGTCCACGACTTTTACGGTTATCTCCTCCGAAGTGAATTGTTGAATGTCCAGAACTACCTGAAACATTAAATGAAAAGGATTGTAAATTATGTTGAAGTTCTATGTTTTTGACACTTTAATCAGGGAAAAATACGGAATTCTTCATTTTTAAGATTTTTTTTATCGTAATAAAATGATATGATATTTTGCCCTGTTATTTCAATGACCACGCATCGTTCGTACATAAAAGCTACAAATAGAAGAGTTACAGTTTCTTTTCATACTTTGAAAAAAGCCCAGCATTGTCGTTGGATTTCAGAAATATTACTTAAATCAAAAAATTAAGTATCCCAAGTACAATATGGCCTATTTATAATATATGGCCTATTACACTTTATATATAAAGTATAACTGTAAATGATTTTTTTTTAAATTTGGCTTTCCAATTCTGTCCGTATTCAAATACGTATTTCTTCATTATAAATTCTAAGTGTCTCAATCTAAATTTATAAAATATTAACGACTGTAAATTTGAGATGAATTAACTGAATATCTGTAACTCACAATTTAAATTTAAAACCTCCTTAAAATTAAATTGCACAATCTTGAAAGATTCAATTTAAAATTTAAAAATCTGAAATGTTTTGCACTTGCAACCGAAACATGGAAAAAGTGTCAGAAGAAAACTAAAAAATGGTAGGGCAGAGAGGGGTAAGATGTCTCGCTTTGACTTAAATGCCCTATAAATTATGATTGAAGTGCGATTTTGATGTGTATATTTTTTAAGGTGAAGCTTACATTACAAGGGAACACGATTGCATTTCTAGCCTCCGAGCATTACAGTTCTAGCCTCCAAGCTGGTCGGACGTGTTTCTCGGTCGCTCCCTGTCACCCATTTCTGAGAGCTTACGTAGCTTATTCGTATTTTGTGTGTTTGAAGTGTAAAGTGAGAGTTAATTCGATAGGTATGACGACCAACGAAGAGCTTAAGTCGCTCTTAATATCAGTTCAAGAGAATGTAAAATACACAGGAGCAAATGTTTAGCGAATGACTGAATTTATTAAAGTGCTAAAAAGCTCGGATGAAAAGATCTTAGAAGAACTCAAAATATACAAAACCAGATGTCACTTTTTGGAAGAGAAGAACAAAGTATGGAAAGAAAAAATGAATTTTCTTGAAAAAAGCTAGAATTTTTAGATATAAAAGATAGATACAGGAATATTTTTCTCTACAATGTTAAGGAAGATTCGGCTATCAACGGGAATACTTTTGACGCAGTTAACAAGATTTTCAAGGAAGCTAAAATTAATATACTTATTGATTGTTTTTAAAAGGTGATAAAAACTTGCGCTCGCTGAAGGTATCTTTCGCAAATGATTTTACTCACGAACAAAGAGAAATACGCAAGAAGCTTCGAGATTACCAACAAAAGCTGGAGAGTCTTGGAAAGTCCTCAACGATTAAAGGAATTCGACTACTCATGGATAATCAGTATTTTGATGTATCCTTAGCCGCGACGATGGTGGCAGAGAAGAGAGAGGTGTTTATGAGTCTGATGAGTCACATCCTTCAGTACAGATCTCAATAAAAAAATCAAGCATACTCCGAAAGGAAAATCAATCAAAGCTTTTTTAAAGGAAACGCCAGGAGGATAAAACTCCAAAACGATCCCAAGTTCATAAACGGTTCGCCTACAGTACCAGCAACTCGAATTATATTTTGAAATGCAAGGGGATTTAATAATCTAGACAATATCTATGATTATACAACTACAGATGACATCATATGTGTGAGTGAGACATGGCTTACTTCTTCACCTCAAACTACGTATCCTGAACGAAACATCGACTGTCAAGTTGTCTACAGTGCGGCTACCAGAGAATCCTCAAAAGGAAGAGCAAAACGGGGTCTACTCATCATCAGCAACGCAAACAAATATAAAGTGGAAACGATATATGGGGCAGAGGATTACATTTTTGTTAAACATGAAGGTAATAGTTTTAATATGGTTATTGGATCAATATACTCTAGCCCCAATTCTAATTTTGATAATTTTCTGTTCAATATAAACGAAATAATCTTTGACCTGTCATTGAAATATTCGAAATACTCGATAATTGTGGCAATGGATTTTAACGGTAAAATTGGATAAATGAATCAATTAGAGAAAGCAACTCTCTGTAACAATTTAAATTTGTATGACGTAAGAAAAAGTCTGGTCGCTGATCTAGACAAAAGGGGAAAACAGATGGTAGAAAGCTTTGAAAAAAATGAGTTTTTTTTCCTGAATGGGAGAACAAAAAGCAACTGCACAGCTCAATGTACATTCCTAAGAGAAAAAAGTTCTTCAATCATAGATTTTGTCTGGTCTAATAGTGTGGGAATTCAGTCAATCGAGGGTTTCCAAGAGCTGAAAGTTCCAACTCAATCGGATCACTTTCCTATATCTTTGAAGTTATTAGATCACTCGAATTTAAATTATGCGAACTATTCGAGCACCCCTTTTTAAGTGGAATAATGACTTTGTTGATCAATTTAAATCAATTATCCAGTACCCTCCAAATATTAATTCTGCAATGTTGTCGATAGATGTGCTTTCAAACAATTAAAAAAATGCTATTAAAGTGACAGCGACAGAACTTAACATGACCGTAAAACCACCTAAAAAACTGAGTCGTTCGAAGCCATGGTTTGATACATAATGTAGAAAAAGTAAAAGAGAGCTGAACCAAGTACTTACGAAACGCGAGGAACAAAAATTCAATCTTGCTATTGTCTCGATTTATACGAACTGTAAAACAGTACATACAAAATTATTAGATTCCAAGAAGGAAGATCATGAAAATTCCTTATTAGATTTTCTCGGGAATGCAATCGACTGTAACTCGTTATTTAATAAAATAATTGATGAAGAAAAGGTCCCAATATCGTGGTCTCAAACATGTCTTAGAATGATACACAAGAAATGAGATGTCACTGATCCTGCCAATTACCGTCCTATTGCCTTAGTTAACTGTGTTACAAAGATATTTACGCAGATTCTCTCCAAAAGGCTGACAGCTTGGGCTGAAGACATGCAATTGCTCCCAAAGTGGCAGGCAGGTTTCAGGAGGGGCAGGGATTGCACGGATCAGATCTTTACCCATAACGCAATGATTCAAAATCGTCTGAGACTGAACGGACGCAAACGTTTTGTACTCTATGTGGATTTCACATCAGCCTTTCCCTCAGTTAGTCATAATATCTTATGGAACAAAATAATCTCGAAAGGTTGTGGGTCAACATTTGTTAGATTGGTAATAGATTTTTACTCTAAAGCTAATATTGCGATCAAGGGAAATAAGGGCGTCTCCGGATCGGTAGATGTAACGAAAGGAGTCATTTTAAATAGCTGATTCACAAGAATGTATGTGTGCCAGAGGTATCAGAGGTGTATCAATAGACCATTTGTTGAAAATATTGCTCTTAGCTTAAGCCGATGATTTGGCTTTCTTTGTGGACTCCTTGGTTGGAATGTGTAAGATTCTTGAAGGATTATTGGATTACTGTAGAATAAATGAGCTCGAAGTCAACATAGAAAAAAACAAAAATAGTAATCTACAGAAAGGGAGGACATGGCCATAACAAAAAATATCCACCTTTTATGTACAGAACCTCTGAGATTGATAATGTCAAAAGTTGTATTTACCTGGGCACCCAATATTCACCCAATCTGCAATTTTTTGTCATGGCGAAAGATGAAGCTGTTCGTAAATCTAACCTGCTGTATGAGCAACGATTTCTCTGATTC
The DNA here is from genome assembly GCA_932066315.1 of Andricus coriarius. Lineage (NCBI taxonomy): Eukaryota > Metazoa > Arthropoda > Insecta > Hymenoptera > Cynipidae > Andricus > Andricus coriarius. The sequence goes on from CAKNWT010264133.1 coordinate 12,844, forward strand.
ATCGCTTAAAACTTAACTCATGAAACACTTTTGTTCGACTTTTCGATAGTCCTGTATCCAGCGTTTCAATGTATGGTGCGCACATGTGGAGTCTTAAGTATTTAGATTTTATAGAAAAAGTTCAAACAACTTTTTATAAAAGAATCCTGCATGTTCCACAAAATACTGTTGGTATGCTGTTAGATTAGAAATAGGCGCATACCAACTTGCAGTTAGTTTTTGGGTCAATTCTCAATCGTATAGAGAAAATTGTCAATATGTCCGACGATCGATACCCGAAGAAATGTTATTTAAGATTAGGAGAACTGGATAGATTAAAATATGATATATATTTAAAAAGATTAGGATAGAGGGCGATTGATAATTTCTTTCTCTTGCCTCTCTCCAAAAGAATAAATCGGTATGGATAAGAGCTTATGATAAAATATTATATCTAGGAGATTTACGGCTAGCCCACTCGTCCTCTGCTCTAATACTCTATCCTCAATTAACCTTGCGAGAAGGACCTCAGAAATATTTAACTCTGTCAAGAACACCACTCGGTTTTATTAGAATTACAGCGCAATTAAGGTTCATAAATAAGTTTATACCTAGACTTATAATCAAGAATAAAACCTGCAGTTTGAATGTAGATGGTTATTGCATGAGAATAGTTTAAATACAGAACCTGTGTACCACCTTTAAGTAGAATGTCAATTTTTGAAGCTATGCTTCTTAAAGGACGATAGACCGAGGGGATCGAACTGAAAAATCATGTAACACAACGTAACGAAACGAAAGTGAGTCATCTTCCTATAGACTATATGGTCATCTTATGACTCTCAGACGCCAGTGACAGCTCTCCCCCACTCTATTCTCTTCCTCTCTCTCTCTCTCTCTCTCTTTGGCCCGCCGCCCGGCCGCTCAACTATGCTCTGCCCGCCTATGACTGAGCGAGTAACCATGCATGCGTGCGTTACATGACACACAAGTAGCGTCAGTAGCGATCATCTGCTGTGCGCTGCGCGCAGTCACTGTCCCGCCAATTCTGAACCGTGCCTATTTTGTCGCTGTACTTCGCGTGCATTTAACCCTGCATTACTAATGGTAGTCGAATCGACGAATGCGTTGTTCGTCGATTCGACTACCAATAGTAATGCAGGGTTAAAATGAATAGTTCTGATAGTGATTTATCTCAAAATGATGTGCATCATCAATGCTTCCGAAGCACAGCTTCTGACGGCGGTCTCCCGACCGCTCTCATTTTTTTTTAAACTGTAAGGTTTTCATGTATAAACGAAAGTACGGATATGTGTGAGATAAGGAATGCCTGGCTGAATATTCTTGATAACCCAGAAAAAAATTCTATCAACAAAATTATTATTTTTTTTAGTAAGTTTCACGAATGAGCATTATAATTAATTATATAATAGCTCAAGGTTTTTTTTATTTGCTTTTGTTGTAAGATACGGTTTATCTCCTCTGGGGTAATGTTTATCATTAACATTTAATTTTAGTTTTTGTTTCTATTTATTAGAATAACAGTTAGTTTTAGAATTGAACTGCAACCTATTTGTATGGATCGAATGATTCTCAAACAAACAAAGCACTGCCACTGCTAGGGAACACATGTTATTACTCCGAACCGCTTTTTAATTTCTTAATTATTTTATATTGAATTAATTGATGGATGTTGCATTTCAGTCGGCGTACCCCATGCATTGGGGTACGGAGACCGTCATATCACTGCCGTCTATTTAAACAATATGAACATTGTAAAATGAAAATTATATAATGTAATAATTCTGGAAAGTATAATGTAACGAAAAAAAATTACTCCGGGCATTTTCAACACTAATTTAATGTTTTATTATTAATGAAAGTAAAGTATGTGGCGAAAGCAGTTATAACCTCTTACTCCCTGCTGAAAATCATGGGCACGCCACGGCGCGGCGTCATGCCTCATATGTGACGGCCCAAAATTTAATTAATTTTAATACATTTAAAGCGTTTACAGAAACAAATCATGATACCAGAAGTTTAATAAAATACTTCACCTATTAACGTTAAACTTTTTCATTCTTTAAGCATTTCAAAATATGCTGTAAGTGCTTAATTTCAGCCAAAGACTTTTCAATCGGTTTCCGCCAAACCTGTTTTTCATAATTACTCTTCTAACGCGAATTTCAAAAGAGAAATTGCATCAAATCACTATTTTTCTAAACAGAGAAAACGATTTTATGTGAACAACTAATATGAATATCAAAAAATACGGGCGTTATTTGCAATAGTCACCGTGCCTCCCACCGACACCATACCCCACTCTCCCCTAAAGAAAATTTGTAAGTAGAAAAAGTGACTGAAATATAAAGCCAGACGTCAAAATTTTCTAATTTATAAAACAAAAATATGAAAATAAACTAAGGAAAAAATTGAAAACAGAATAGGAAATAAATTCTTACCTGGAATTGATCCTTATCCTTCTTGACAGTGGAAACTCCATTTGTTTTATTGTGAAGCTGCACCCAGGGCCTCAGATACATCGCGTTCCTTAATTTCGCACCGCCAATGGGTGCGAGGTACTGTTGCAGAGCATGCTGATGAGGGGCCAGTGTCAATGTGATTTGTGGAATATGTGGAACCAAAGCATCATCGTGGCGAAATCCGTGACCGAAATTCTGATCTGGGATATGGTGTGGATGAGCAAGGGATTCCCACCAATCGGAGTATAACATCGGCATCAGATGCGTCATTTCAAAGATATTATCTTTCAAACGGTTTTATTGAAATTTAACGTATTAAATTTATTTAGAGTTTAGCGTAAACTTTTGGAATCGCGGTTTTAATCGTTTCGTAAGCATTCGAGAAAAAAAGGATGCTTGCGTTCCGGTAGCTTTGGTTAACTGTTACACTACGACGCGCGCCACCTCATATTTATAGTGTCGCCCTCAGACTTCGAGAATCATCTATGACCTTCTAGAAACTTCTGGAACGTTTTGAGGGCATTCACAAATCGCGTTTTGGAAGATATAATAAG